>PVIC010004659.1:0-61507 GCA_004025085.1 Thryonomys swinderianus
AGGGAGAGGGAGAGGGAGAGGGAGAGGGAGAGGGAGAGGGAGAGACCACAAACCTGGGGAAAGAGCCCAGAGTGAGAAGAGGGAAGGACGGAGAAGCATGTTGCTAAAGAGAGGAAGTCCACAGTCATTTTGTCTCTGCTCTCCTGGGTTGCTCTTCATTAATGGACATTTCTAAATTCCATCTCCACTTCCTTTTTGCAGGCCGGCTGTGATGACTGTAGTTGATGGAAGCCACACTGTTTGCATCCATGTAGGCTCCAAGCTGCTAGAGAAGATTCTCCTTCACATTTCTCCAGACTGCCTGCACAAATCGATAGGTAGCTGTCAGCACACTGTTCATTTGGGGTACAAGGAGCACTGTTGTCATTGAAGCCTTCTCAGTCAGGGTACAAGCAGAGGGTGACTTGCTGTGGGACTGGGAAGGTGGGGCTCACTTCATTCCTCTCTCACTACTCGAGTAGAGGAAGTGCCTGGGCTCTTTGACCTGAATTCCCAGTTGGGCCACAGAAGCACTTAGTTCCGGTGTATGGGAGCTAAGTCCACGGATGTGCAACACCATGTCTACAAAGACTGACCACTGTCAGTGGGTGCATTTGCTGGCCCTTCAGCCTGCTGCTAGAAACAGTGGCGACACCACCTGTTGGGTGATCGCATTCCTAACTGTCCTTTGAGGCTCAGGCTCTTTAAGCAGTGACCAGATTTGGTTCTTTTTTTTTGAGACAGGTTCTCACTATGCAGTTAAGGCTGGCCCTGAACTCACTGTAGCCCAGGCTGGCCTCAAGCTCAAAGCAATCCTCCTGCCTCTGCCTCCCAGAGTGCTGGGATTATAGATGTGTGTCACCATGTCCAGCTAAGTCTAGTTCTTTTGACTGTTTGATCAGTCTTAAGTAGTGAGTGGTTAGTAGTAGTAGTGAGTGTTTTTCCTAGCTTTTTGGATGCCAGTCATTTTGCTTCATACTGGTACTGTGTTGGGCAGGTCGGCCCAGGAAACAGGCCTCTCCTAGGCCTTCACTGGGTAAGAGTCACCCTTGTCAAATGCGCAGTTGGATTTTGGTTTCACTGTTGCTACAGTAGGTCATCTTCAGATCCCCACTGGGTCTGGTCCCTGGTGCTGTCTTGTGTTTGGGGTGGCGAGGGGTCTCTGATCCTGCCCCACCAGTGCTTTTGCCTTTCTCTCTGCTCCTGGGCCTCAGAGACTCTCTGTCTGTGCTTTTTTTTTTCCCATTGATATCTCAATGTTGTGAGGGTTTATGGGGTACTCTGTACCACACACATATGTCTGGTGTGTAATGGGCAAGTCAGGGTAAGTGGCATTACTTTCACTTGAGATGTTACTGTTTCTGAGCTGGGAACACCCAGCACCCTCTCCTCTCAGAGATGCAATCAAGCCCGTTAATGGCAGGGATACATTCCAGACATTTATCACCATGTCAGCACCAGTGAGTGCAGTCAGGCAAGCCGGTGGCAGGCCTCCTACTCAACAGAGCAGGAGGCCGCCATCAGCAGGACAGTACAGTAGCCTTTTTATGTGTGGGAGTCAAACAGCACTGTTAAATGGAACATGAACCTGGTCATGTGGCTAATTATTATCATCAGGTACTGTGCATTGGGAAAAACTGTGCTGTGCCCTCACCCAGCTGGGGTGCAGTAGGGTTCTCCACAGTGGCCTCACCCCGAACACATCATGTAGCGTTATGTTGGCCACATCTCTGGGTAGAAGGGATTCTCCACCTCCATTCAGTCTCAGGGATGGGGTCCTATACGCAGCCCTACCTTGACAAAGTGCCCTGTACCTCATGGTCTTGCAAGTCCCTGGGTTGCTCCAGCTCTGCTGGCAGTTAGAGGTGCGTCCTGGCCTGGGTGGGGCAGGGGGTCCCTCTCTGGCTCTGCAGTGGCGCGGCAGTGGCCCTTCTGTAGCCCTGCCCCATCAGCTGTGACAGCCAGCTCTGCTGTTGGCTTCGTGGGTATTGAGTGGCCCTGCTCCTTGCCTGCGGCTGGGCTCCACTGGGGTCATGGTCTGGAGCTGCTCTCTCCCCACCCCAAGATCAGAGGCCCCATCCACCCGGGCCCTGCCCTTCCTCCCATAGTTTCGGCTTTTGTGCTATGGGGTGCTGGCCTCTCTTACAGACCTCTCCACTGAGGGCAGCTTGTTTGGAGGTCTTGCCCGCCCTCAGATGAGGTGAGAGGAAGGCTTTGGAGAACCTGAGCCCCTCCCTCCTGCCCCTCTCACTTGTGCCCCTGCTTCACCCTTCCTTGCATTTTCTGGCCTCTCACAGCCATGCTTACCTTTTTTTTTTCTGAGGCAGGGTCTCACTTTGTAGTTTACACTGGCCCTGAGCTCACTATGTAGCCCAATGCTTGAGGTAAGCCGTGGACCCAGCAATCCTCCTGCCTCTGCTTCCTGAGTGCTGGAATTATAGGCATGAGCCTGGCATTGTGGAATGTGGTACTGATTGCTGGTGGGTGTGAATTACCATGTCCGGTATCATATGGGGTTTCTGAGGATCAAACTCAGGACCTTGCGCTTGCTAGGCAGTGCTGGAACCACTGAGCTAGAGCTCCATCCATGCTTATTTTATAGGTGAAGAAAAGGATGATTTTATAGTTCTAGTAACTTCTAGGGTAGGAGTCATGCTCTTTGCTGATTTCTAATCCTCATTTGAAGCCTCCCTGGCTTTTTGTTCTTCTTACTTTTATTCATTGTTTTGGGTCTTTTCATTGCTTTTCTCAGTGTTCCTGAAAATATATAATCTTCCCTTTTCATTTCCAGAGTACATTAGTCAGCAAGAGAGGCACTGTTCTCGTGTCAGATGGACCTCTGTGCCTCACTTGTTCACGGGACAGGAAATACTCCTCTCTCCACACCTATGGCACTGGGCCCCCGGAGGACAGTGGGCCAGTGCCAGAGAGGCTGGCAGTGGGCACAGAGCAGTGCAATATGAGCACCGTTGATGGTAGCCTGCAGGGCTATGTGGAACCGCCTGCTAAGTAACTCATTCATGTCCTGAGAATGAAGGCTCTCTGGGAGGCCGAGGCAGGAGGATCACAAGTTTAAGCCCAGCCTAGACAAACTCAGTCAGACTGTTTCAAAAGAAAGATAAAATGGGCTGAGCTATAATCCAGTGTGAAGGCCCTGGGTTCAGTTCCCAGGGAGAGAGGAAGAGTGGGGTAGGGAGGGCAAATGAAGAGAAAGTGGGGGCAGCTGAGAGCTGATCCTTAGGGAGGCTGCTGTCTCAGGGACAGGGCATCCTCCACGCTGCCTTTTCGTGTCCAGTGGGAACAGCCCCCCTGGCGCTGTACCACCCTCGTGAGTAGAGAGACAGGCACAGGATGTATAGTTCCCTGAGAGGAGAGATGGAGGACCAAGTGCAGAGCACTGCTGCCACGCGCGGTTGCCACCTTCCACAGGGGTCAGTGCTGCGTGTGCTTGTCTCCCCAGTGCCATCCTCGGGGGTCACCTACGGGATGGTGGCCGCAGACTTGCTCCACTCGCTGCTGGCGGCCGGTGCAGAGCCCCGGGAGCTGAAGATTGAGAGCCTTTTCGCGTTGGACGAGAACAGCTACCCGCTGCAGCAGGATTTCTCCCTCCTGGACTTCTGTCCGGCCGGCCCAGCCCTGGGGCCTCGTCCCCAAGAGGAGGAGCTGACTGAGGCCCCTTGTTTCTTGAAGTAAATGAGTGAGGGGAAATGGCTGTGAGTTTACTACATAAATGTATTTTATAAAGAAAATTATGCCAAATACAAATAAAACTATTTTTCTAATAAAATGCTGTGAAGTTTTCAGTTCATTTTTGTTTTCATTTGTTTGCTGGTCTCTTTGTTTCCTTGGAGAAATGATCATGAGGTGAAGGTGCCATGTAGCAGTCCCTAAGGGTGTGGCTCCCTGTCCGTCTCCGTGACCAGCCCTGAGCCTCCTAGTCCCGCAGACCTGCACAGAGGTGCTCCTTACCTGCTGGCGCACTGAGTGTGTAACTCCTACACCTCCTCTTATGTCTTTCTCAGCGGGCTCGTGACTTGGGGTGATCATCTCGTTTCTAATGGTACATGATGAAGAATTCTTGTGGATAATGCTGTGCTTAGTTCAGGTTCGAGACAAGCATGCCTTTCTGTGGAAAAGCACTACAAATGGAGCAGCAAGACCTTTCATGAGCAGCTCATGAAAGGCAGAAGAGCACTGTGCCTGAGGCATGGACAGGACTCTGTGCCTTGCTGGTTTAGCAGCACCTGGCAGTTTGTTCTCGCAACCAGGGTGGAGTGTGCTGTGTGCCAGGAGGATGAACATATTTATTTCACTGTACATGCGTTTAAGGAATCCTTTTGGTTTGTTGAAATTGTTTTCCCTAGTTGAAGTTATGCACATGTGGAAGTGCATGTGCGTGTGCACACAGACACACACACAGACACACACACAGACACACAGACACACACACACACACACACACACAGCCGTGAGGCCGGAAGTTACACAGGAGTGGGCTGAGAGATACCAGCATGACGAGATGTGGAAAGGTAAATGCTTTATAATCTCCATCCTGGAAGGGCTAGAAGTAAAGTCGGACCAGAAACAGTGCCAAATTGGTTCCCATCCCTCAGGACTCAAGTGAAAAGCGGCTCAGGGGAGCTCTGGGGAGCTGTGCCTGCCCCAGTCCTACGAGGTACAGATAGTGCTTCTTCAAGTTGTCTGGCACTTACCAGAAAGCTTCCAGGACACTGGGAGGGAGTTGAAGATATCTCTGGGGCCCGAATTTGCATTGATGACCTGCTAAACACTGTTAACTCTTCTATAACCAGGAAGTAAAGGAGGAGCTGAGAGGGAAAAAGGAAGTGAAGAATGAAGGAGAAGTGTAGACAGAATCATGCGGAACATCCTGCTGCATTGTGGGGCAACTACATGTTACCCAGTGACTTTTCCCTCTGAACAGGAAGTTAACCTACAAGTGTCCCATCTGTCCACAGGCCACTGGAAGAGACACCACCCTGATGCCTGCCAACTTCCTAAGTCACCTCTTGGATGTGACCAAAACAGGACACAAGAGGGCTTGCTGTCCCAGGACTTGAAGGACTCCTGTCTAGATCCTCAGTTTTTGTCCCTGAAAGGAGGCTCCAGCTCTTCCCCAGCCCAGTCGTCACTAGGGAAAGAGTCTTGGGTGACAGTGGATGTCACAGGAGAGACCACGAGCTCCGCTGAGTGGGGCTCTCACTCTGCTTTACCTCCTGTTCTGGACAGTTGGCCGCCTGCCCTCAGTGAGTCATGAGGGTCAGTGGGACTTGGCGGCCAGACTCTTCTCTTCCTGTATGTTGCTTGTGGAGTACTCTGTCCTTACCCAGGTGCTTTGGCAATGCTTGGATGTGCTGTCCCTTTACTGGGGTGAGGCTTATTTATAAAGACAAGACTGAAATTATTTGTTGCTCACCTGACAGTCCCACAGTTAGGACAAGCATTATCTATCCTGACAATGCCAACTGTGACTTGATCCTTCCTGATATTCCTGTTAAACTTCTGGCTGTCCCTTCCCTACTAGCAGAAAGTAAGCTGAAGTATTATCATGGCTTCCCACACAGGAAACAGAATATGTTTCCACCTGAAACCCGAACAGGACTACAGCCTCTGATAAGTATGGTCCCTTGCTATGGGCTTTAGTGACCTTTTACCTTGTAACATCCTAATTTTAACTGACAAGAAGCCTGTGGCCTTTACTATTTAGGGCAAGATCTCTGTATTCTAAATGAGGCAGGCATCCCCAGCCCCCCACCATGCTGGGCCAAACACCCAATAGTGCACAGTGCTAGATCTTAAAGTTACTTTCTTTTACATATCTGATAGCACCTGAATCCCTTTGAGTGGACTGATGAGCTAGCTTGGAGCAGATGGCTTACTGTGGCTGTCCTTCCCCAAGCATTCAGGGACCTGGGTGACCTGACTTTAGTGAATGGGGGCATCATGTGATCTATGGATGATCTTATCTGTCCCCTCCTCCAGAAAAGGCTCCGGTTCATTCAGTTTAGACTTTAAATTTCCTGGCTGACAGGAGATATTGGATTTCAAAGCCTAGGGCCCAGTGATGTCCCAAAGAGTTCACTACAGAGGGTTTGTTAGTTTGTTTTTACCCCAAGGCATCAGCGCTTTCAGCAGTATGTGCACAGGCCACCAGGCCTGTCCAGGCCTTCCACCAGAAAGCAGCTTCAGGCTTGCTAGGACTAACAGGCCAGTTGGCTTTGGAACCTCAGTGTAACCTACTGGCTAAGATTTTGTAGGTTGCTAAAATGAAATATTCATCAAATCCCTCTTTGTTGGGACTAGGTGCAACAGCAGACCTATGATCAAATAAAATCTTTCCTCAAGACCTTGTTTTGGGACTACATTTCAGGTTGTAGATGTGGCTTCAGGGCCTTAGCCAGGCCTTGGGCCTATTGAAAGGACTGTAAGATATGTATCAAGGTGGTGGACACAGTAGCCCAAGGGTGGTCTGGACACATCAGGGCCATGGCTGCTTTTGTTCTTTTAGTAGTGGCTCAAGCCCTAGGACAGTACACATCTATACTAAATACTTCCCAGCAGGCAGTAGGAGAATATGCTTTACAGGTATTACCACTAGTGTTCCAAGAGTCTGAGAGGCCCTTCCAACCACCTGGAACACTAGTGCTTATTAAGATCTACAGGGAGGAAGCCTGGGATTAGCCCAGTGGTGCTGTGTCTACCTTCTTCAATCCCTGTTACCAGGAAAAAAAAAAACTACAGGGAGGGGCTGGATGGTCAATTAACTCTCCCTTGCAAGGACCTGCCAAGTCCTTTTTTCCAACAGCTAGCAAACTTCCAGGAACTGTCAGCCAGATTCATCATTCCCAAGTCAAACCTCGGAAGGAAGAGCCCCTCCAGAGCCCCTGCTTCCCTGGGAGAGCCAACCTCCAAGTCCTACAAGGTACAGGTAGTGCTTGTTTAAGCAGATGTCAGTTAAGTACCTGTAAGTGCCTCACATCCCACCTCTCATCGATCAGTGGGCTGTGTGCTGTGGGTCTGCCCTCAACAGAGCCTTAATTATAATTACCCCTCTTTCCTCTGTGCTGCTGGGCATATGGGCTCACCTGCTGGTGCCTAAAAGATGCCCAATAAAGCTGGCTACAGGCACTCAATTGCCACCCCCTTATTTTATATTTCAGATGGGCTTTTTGTCCCAAATCTGCCTTGCAGGACTTATAACAACGAGCTCAGACTATACTAGATACCAGTTTTAGTTTGGGGGAAATGTTTTGGGCTCCACTTTCTGGATCAGCCTGATGGAGAGGGTTCCTAACCATTGCAGCTTTGATTCCAATTTGGGTCCTCTATAATAAACTTTCTCCTGAACTTTGTTTGTTCTTATTACCAGCCAACCTGGTGTTCAGATGGTCCTGCACACTTCCCACCCAGCCATCGAGATGGATGCCTCAGCCGCGCATCAGAGTTGGCAAGAGAAGAGACCCTTACTTGCTGCTACTCAGACTCCTGTGAGATCTGCCTGCAGCACAAGCTGCCAGGTGAGCGCCTCAGTTTGCTGGCATTTCAAGTGTGGAGGCACCCTGACCGGAATAAGGTGCCTGGGCAGATGCTCCAGTGCACCCTGCAACCCCCACGGAGATGTCTTTGAACCATTTCCAGTGAAACAGAACGTCGGGTCATATCCACAGCACGTCACACTCCTGATTCCATGGTGACCTAACAGGTTTCCAGGGACCCTAAGTAAGGGAAGCTGTCCCTCTTCTGAGGCCTCTGAGGCCCAGAAGTTGTGGCCCATTTGACGTGGAGGGGGCCATGGTCTGGATCTTGTGTAGGGACTTAGTCCCTGGGGTGCTGTTAGGATGTGGACATCTGAGAAGTGGTTATGGCCCAGGCTGGGGCCTTCTTGAGTGGGTTTAGCATCCTTAGAGCAGAGGACTGTGGGTGTTTGGTTACCCCTGCCAGCATATGTCTCATCAAGAAAGTGCCATCTTTGAAGCCAGAACTACCCTGCCCAGAAAACACAGCTGCCTCATCTTGAATTCAGCCTCTAGAGACATGAATAAGACATTATGTTTCTGAAGTCCAGAGGCTGGAAGTCCAAGGTCAAGGTGCACGCAGATTCGGTGACTTCACTTATCTCTCACTTTGCCTGGGTCTCCAGCCCCCTTCCAACTTCTTTTTCTATTGCTTGTTCCCCTTCCTCCCTCTTCTTCATCTCTCCCATTTTTGTCCCCCTTCCTCTCCCTTTCTTCCTCTACTCCTTCTGCTTGACTCCACTTAGGTTATGTGCTGCCCCCTGGGCTCAGCACAACGCTAACACTGACCATGGACCATTACATGGTTTTCTTAGAGGAAAAACAGTGACTTCTCAGAATGGCTAGAAGGAAACACAAGACCCATCTCTGCATCTTTGATCATTAAAGATACATTTATATCTTGGTAGGTTTCCAAAGCACAAGATCATGGATGACCTGAGATGATTAGAATAATGGCTTCATCTCACCTGGCAGTTTAATGCTGGCTCTGTTTCCACACAGAAAGGGAGAGAAATGTGTGAGGGAATGGGGTTTGAGAATTAACTGTTAATGCTGAGATAGGGGGTCTTGAAACTGGGTTGTTACTGGGGATGAATTCTCTAATTTAAGAATACACCAGGTAGGGAGGCACCTTTTCCTTGTGGTACCTCACTCCTCCAGGGACAGAACAGGGAAGGGAAGAGGAAAAGAGAATGACTCTTGACTCCATTTTTGCCCAAGCCTGAACAGTTCTGCCCCCCACACTCCCACAGGGCACCCAAACCTTTCCCGAGCTTGCCTTCTGATTCGGGGTACATGTGGTTCTTGTCAAAAGGTCAGACTGCTGCCTAGTGTCTTTGACCCCCTTGGCCCACTTCAGCCACCACCACTGCACCACCCCAGCACTTCCCTCTGATCCCCTTCCCACTGGGCTCCAGTGAGTACAGGGTAGCAGGCAGCAGCTTCTCCTTCTAAACTGGGGTGGCAGGCAAGACCTCACATGTTTACATAATGTGTCCAGTTGTGTAACATTGTCATCATTCTGTGGGGGAAGACTCTTGCTTATAGGGTATAGTTATTATCCTACCTGGGGCTCTAGGTCCTGGGGTTTATTGTATTCTGACTAGAATGTATTAATTGTACATTCCAGTGGGTTTTGGGGTGATGTTTCAGTTGAAAAAGTAAATATATTCAGTGCAGTACAGCATGGACAGGCCAAGTCCAGCCTCCCCTTGTATTTTCATCATTATTATTTTGTGGTGCCGTAGATAACTCCAGGCCTTGCAAATGCTAGGTAAATGCTCTCCCACTGAGCAATATTCTAAGCCTTTTTAAATTTAAATTTTATTATTTTTTTCAGAAAGGGTCTTGCTATTCAGTTCATACTGGCCTTGAACTCACTGTGTAGCCCTACATGGCCTCAGACTCATGGTGATCCTCTTGCTTCAGCCTCCCACTGCTGGGATTACAGCCTGCACCAGCACATCTGGCTCTTTATTACTGGATCAAATAACTAAAACCTCTCCTAACTTCTGAAGACTAAAAATTTCATGTAGAACTGAGGGTGTAGTTCAACAATACAGTGCTGAGGGTTCAATTTCTAGCACTTAAAAAATTATGTATGAGAAGATCACTTTTGGTGAAATATAGAAAAAAGAATAGTTTTGAACACAGAGCCTAATACCACGTGGTATGCAGCAGTGCTTTGTGGGTGGCAGCCACCCACCTGCTGACACTCCTTCTCTGGGCCCGGTCTGTTCAGTTTGATTCCTAGGCAGAAACTGATTGCTCTTGTAAAGGGATAGCTTGACTCAAATGACCCAACAGATTCTCTTTGTTGGAATTAAAAAGAAATTGAGTTGAAATGTACCCTCAGTGAGGCATGGAGGTCCAGGAGGTACGGCTTGCTGAGTCTTGACAAACTGGACTAACCATCCAGCCTACTTGTTGGCCTCCTGTGTATCCTCAGATGGGAGATGTCTACTCCAGTCAGTGGATATTTGCTTTATTTACTAGGCTGTATTTTCTCTGAACACATGCATCTAGACAAGAGTCAGATATGTAATACATAGGAATAGCACGAATAGGTGGTTAAACAACAAAGGAAGTGGTGGCCATTGAGCACAGGAAGGAGAGGCAGTGTTTGGAGGGCTTCACAGGAAGCCCAAGCACCAGTCCGTCCTGCACCCTGAGAACAAGGCCTGAGTTGTTGCCAGGACAGCTGCTCTTCCACGCGAGGCTGACGCCGGCCAGTAGAGGGCGCGCGGACACTCTATCCTTGGGTCATTTGTCGTTGTCCCCACCCCGCCCCGCCCCTGCACGCCTGTCCCCTCCCCCACGCCACCTGGCGGGGCTCCTGGCATTGGAGGACCCGTGCCCACAGTGCCAGGCGCCTGCGGCAATCAGCGGATGGATGGAAACGATGATGGTATGTTAAAAGAATCTGACTCAAGCTTAAATATCGCATAACTTCAATTACATGAGAAACCCAAAGTGTAAATAATTTTAGAAAACAAAAGATAAGCAATAGGAAACAGAGTGAGGATGGTAAAGGGGAGGAAAAAGAATTAAGACGTGTTATGTACAGTACCTGCCCCTATGATGAATGTAAACACTATGTACTGGAGCATGGGGTAATACAAATTTTTTTCTTAAAAAACAAAGCCAGATTTACTTCTCATCTGTGGAGAGGAACAGGTGGTTGGCATGGAAAGAGGTACAGAAGGATGAGAGTGGAGGGAGGGTGGCACCAGCACACCAGCCTGGAGTAGGGGGGCACCAAAGGTCCTTGGTGGCCTGGCTGGCTTGGCTGCCCTGTCACATCAGGGCGCTCTCTCCGGAGGTCAAGATCATGATGACATATATGGGCATCTGGATTCAATCACCGAACTACTCTATTCTGTTTTTCTAGTTACCTAGTCCAACCTGCTGCCAGAGGCAGTGGCCCATGCCTACAACCGCAGCATGCTGGAGGATGAGGCAGGAGGATTGCTGTGAATTCCAATGAGATAATTGTGAGCCAGCCTGGTTGACATAGTGAAACCCTGTCTCAAAAAAACAAACAACAACAACAACAACAACAACAACAAAAAAGACAAAAACCTAGGTAGATTGCTTCTCCTTGCATTAAATATAGGGAAAGTTCTTAGATTTTTTTTTTTTTTTAGTCTCATGACTATTTTGATCAGATGGGTAACAGAGTTTCTGCTTTAAATTGTAGTTGGGAAACAGGCTCTGTTTAGCTCTTTCAGTGCTCTCCCCAGCTGGCCTGGGCTACGGCTGGATGGGCACCAGCCACTGCTTACTGCCTGCCCAGTTTGAGTTTTCACCCCTCCTGCCCAGCTGCTGGAGGACAGGTGATCAGAAGGGAAAAGGAGGGACATCACTGAAGAGGCAGCAGCTCCTGGCAAACCAGTTACTGTGGATGTCTTCTGGGGCATAGTGTCCCTGTGTCCCTGGACTGCCCCTCCCATTTGTGTCCTGGCACACAGCACCACCCCAGAGCTTTTAAAGATTTTTATTACTTTTCATTTTAATTTCCCAGATGCTGTCCTCACTTCCCTTTTTGGTGGTGCTGGGGTGGAGTCCTGAGGCTTGGGCATGCTAGGTACGTGCTAGGCTCCGCCAGCCTTCCCAGACATTCTTAGGAACAAAGATCCAGTAGGTTCTGCCAAACAGCAGGTGCTCAGGTGTGATCAGTGATCAGTGAAGCAGTACAAATCATTGCTTCTTCCTTGGCCTTTGATAATTATGGCCCCAAGGATGCTCAAGTTTCTTACAGTAATTTGGGCAAAGAATTCCATAATGAAAATAAGAAAAAAAACCATAACTGGTAAATGGCCACATAGATGAAAACCTCACATTATTATAGGATGCCAGGCAGCAACAGTGGCATTGAGGGGCAACTGCTCTTGCGCAGAGGGGTTCCCCATGGTGACACTCAGACACTGCCAAACACAGGGCCCTGCTGTCCCTGTCCCTATGGACCATCCAGATGGAGGATGGAATTATGCACCCCAGTTCCCCACTCCTGCTGTAGCTGTCTCCATTATGTATAGCCTTGTGATTCTCACAGAAAAAGGCAGCTAATTTCTGCCTTTGCTCTCAGTTTGTGACAGCTCTGGCTAATGGACAGCAGGTGATATGACCTAAGCAGAGGCCTAAGCAGAGGTGTGCTTTCATGCTAAGGTTCATGGTTTTGTGCCTCGCCTGCACACGCAGAGCTTTCCCACATGGCTGCGATTCATCAGCCTGTGTTCAGAGCGAACATGCTAGGAGAGAGCAGTTGAGCCCAGACTCATTCAGTTTGAAACTCAGTGGTCTATTGTTATAGGTAACAAAGCTAGCTAGACATATGGGAGGCAGATAGATGGGACCAGCCTTTGAAAAATTTGCAAGAAAGATGATTCTTCCAAAGGTCAACACCATCAGTGAAAAACTACTCCCAGATAGCAGTAACCAACAGGCCTCATTTTCCTCTTAGGATGGAGGGTCAAGATCCAGATCCACCCCCTTCCTTGGGAACGCAGTGATTGCAAATTCCCCCTGGGTAGAGGGCCAGGACTTTGGACCATGTAGAGAAGTCTCCTGACAAGAAAAACCCTATACGACTTGATTCCTCATTGGACCTCATTTGATCAGTATTGCTTAAGCAACTGTTGTATTCCCATTGGTTAACTATAGTTTGCCCATTTCTTTTAAATCTTATTGGAAGTCCCCACTTTGAGCCTGCCTCACTTCATGGCTTTGTCCCATAAAAGCCCTCTAAAAAGTGAGATGGGTGGATTACCCCTCTTTCTGGGTTTCCCCTTCTGTCTCTCTTAGGCAGAAGCTTTCTTTCTCAATAAAATTTTCCTATTTACAACTCCATCATTCCTAAAATTCATTCTTCGATTTTTAGAGAACATGAACTTGTGTTTCAGGTTGGGAGTTAAGCCTTGCTCCCCTGTGTCACATCTTAGATCAACCCAGCCAGCTGACCCTTGGGTGCAGGAGACATGAATGTGCGTGCTGTGTGCACAGAGACGCTGTGACTGTTATGCACCATTACTATCCCAAGATCTTGCTGATACATACAACTTTTACCCCCTTGGCTTCACTAGCTTCCCAAGAACAGTGTGACTAACTCCTTATACAAATTGCTCTCCACTAATTATTTGGCTGAGAAAGAATTCTTTTCCTGCTTGATGCAGACTGAAGTTCATGCTGAGAAAAAGGCGAAAACTGAACAAGATGCAGAAAGCCTTTTCTTCACATTGTTGGGGAGCTGCCAAGTGCCAGGAGAGTGAGTGTGTGTGTGTGTGTGTGTGTGTGTGTGTGTGCATGCACGCATGTGTGACATTCTGCAGACCCCTCCCCCAGGAAAGTCACTTGCTCTAAGACGTGGCTCCATGGGCAGAGTGCTTCTTCTGGGGTAGCAGAGGCAGCAGGGTCCCAGAGCTGCACTGAGGCTGCCCAGGAGCAGCTAAGATGTCAGAGAAGGAGCAGAAGCAGCCCTACTTTTCCTCCTGGGAAGACTTGCTTCAGTACTAAAGCCAGAAGACAGCCATGAGCTGCTGCGGTGTGGGGATTGTCACAATCAGAATTCAGGACCCACAGAAGGGTGGAACAACACCAGGCTCTCAGCTGGGATCCTTGAGGGATGCTCTCCAGAAGGAGGCACAGACTCTCCTCAGTTCAGGGCCAGATCCAATTAAGATGACCTCTCCACACTGTCTTCAGAGGACACGGTGAACCATCTCTGCAGGAAGACCTTTTCTCCAGACCATCTCACTGGGTCATAATCATTAGCATTCAACCTTAAGTGATTGAGCAAACCAGGAAAAATGACCAAGGACAAAAATACACACAGAATAATGACCCAGATGTTGATGTTACCAGACACACACTTGGGGGAAAAGAGACCAATACTTTTATCAGAGACTTGGAAGTATTCAGAAAGAGTCACATAGAAATTCAGAACTGGAAGAAGTAGTAATGGAAATTAAGAACTTAGCATATGAGATAAGCTTGGTTAGAATGAGCATTTATTGACCCATTAGTATTGGACAGTAAAACAACTCCAAGCTATAGCACAGTGATAGAGTGTAGAAAATACAGAAAGAACCAAAGTGACATGTGAGAAATGGGAAGAGGATCTAAGGTGCATGGAACTGGAGTCTCCAAAGAAGAGGAGGGGAGGAATAAGGACAGGAACAACAGTTAAAGGGCTCAGTGAAAAGGCAGGTACATGGAAAATGAATCCGTGTCTTTTCCAACACTGGCGAAGCTTCATGACCCTTGCGCGGGAGAAATATGAAGAAAAGTGCATCTGGTGCATACTGAACTCAAACTGATGAAAGCCAGCAACAAAGAGAAGGCACTGAAAGCAGTGCAGCAGACACATGATTTTCCAAGGAGAAACAAGAGCACTGACAGCAAATTGTTTCGAGGTGATGGAGGAGGGAGATACTGGAGTGCCACTTTGAAGCTGCTCAAAAAATATCAGCCCAGAATTCCATATCCACAAAAAAATCCTTTTAAATGGTTTGAAATGGATTTCTCTATTTAAAAAAAACCTGGGAAAATATGCAGCCTTCATATCTGCAATGAAAGAAATACTAAAAGGAATTTTCAGGTGGAAGGAAATTAATTTAAAATAGAATTACAGAAATATGGGAAAGAATAACAAGCAGCAAAGAGTAAATATGCAGTTCAATATGAATGAATCCTGACTGAACATAGCAAGTGGGGCTGTCTTATGGGTGTTAGATATAGATGGATACATGAACAAATAACACACACAGAACAAAGGAGAAGGAGAGTAAGTAGAGATCGTGTGTTGTGAGATTAGAGCACTGTCTGAGAAGGGGTTAAAAAGTGAAGTTGTAGGGCTGGGAATGTAGCTCAGTGGCACAGTGCCTGCCTGGCAAGTATGAGGCCCTGGATTTGATTCCTGGTACCAAAGGAAAGAATAAAATTGTATTAGGTTATAATAAATAATAGATACAGATAACAATCTCTGGAAAAACCACTAGAGAAATAACAGAATGCTCAACTCATGACTAATGATTAGAGAGATGGTATAAGACCCCAAAGTTGATCCAATAGAAGGCAACAAAGGAGAGAAAAAGAAACTTTAATTAGGGAGGCAAATGGAAGAATAGCAAGGTGGTGTGTGTGAACACAATGGTGTCTGGAATTACCTTAAATGTAAATGCACCATCCACACAGAAGATAGAAGGTCATAAACTTGACTTTCAGACTATACTTAGGAAACACTCTAATTAAAAGAACAAGACAACTCTTATGATATGTGTACTCTGAAGCTATTAAAAATGATTGAGATGTGAATTAGATAGAAAATGCATGAAAAAGAAGCAAAGACAGTCTGTCCATATGGCCCATTGCCAGGCAAAGCCTGTATTTGTGCACTGACAGAGATCAGAAGTGAAGTAAAAAAGACACCAACTCAACATAATGGTCAGTATTTCCTTTGCAGAAGCTGTTTCACTGCATAAGAAAAGAGAGATGTTTATCCAGTTCTGGTCTAGTAATACAGTGACCATATGTGGACCAACAGAGCCACTGCCCTGGAGCACAAAGGGACAGTGTGTGTGACTGGCAGGGAGCACGATGGCTGTCATCTGAGGGCTGTGGGAGCTGCCACCTTCATGGATATTACAGTGGCCACAGCCCAACAATCATGCTGGTGTTGCCAAGGTTACAAGTTCTCAGCCTGAAGACCACACTGTGCGCCATGTTCATCACTTCCTGCCCAGAGTGGGAGCCCCAGAAGCTAAAAGCTGTGAGCTGAGGTGATCTGGAAACCTATGCACACCAGCCCAGCATATCCTGGGGCTGAGGCTCACGTGATGTGGAGCTGGAGGCCACACAACCCTAGGATGGTCCTGGCACACAAGTGGGGCCCAGCCCACCCAGCACAGCACTCAGCACCCGTGCTACTGCTGGCCTGCCTGCTGTTCACAGAAGTCTGGTCCTGTGGTGACCCAGTGCTGGTGTCCAAGCCCAGAAGGGGTGCGTATGTCAGAAGGGCTCCCGGCCAGGGCTGTGGGCCAGGGCTTCCTCACTCCTCTCTCTGGCCAACAGCACTCCCATGCCAGGTCTCATGCTGGCCCGACAGCACAGCGCAGTATGGGACAAAAGTTCTCTTCTGGCTGTCATGGGCACCATGAGGGCAGTGGGCAGGTGAGGCAGAGCTGTGGGCCTGATATCACTGATCAGGGCTCAGTGGGGCAGCAGAGCAAGGCCAGCACCTCACCGGCTGCTTGGGGTTGGCCAGCATCTCGTCCCAGTGCTGCAGCTCTTGGTCATGGGAGTACATGTAGGGTTCCACCCTCACGGGGCCCAGCGGACGGCTCTCTGCTGGGGAGGCACGGAAACCGCGCAGCTGTGTCCCAGCGACCCTGCCCTTTCTTCCCCATCACTCCTCACCCAGGAAAGGAAGGAGCATGGCCCGCTCTGCTCTACCCATGAGCTGTGTTCCCTAAAGTGTCCTCTCTGCTTCTTTCCAGGAAGCTGCAGGGAGGTACCCCAGGGGGACAGTCTGTTCCACAGGACAACAGGCTTGCACTCTCACCCTTCTGCAGCCTGGGGAGCCTACCCAATGCCACGCTGAGGAGGAAGGACCCCTCCAGAAAGAGGAGGTCACCTCCTTTACACTTGGTGAACCTAATCTGGCCCCTGCCCACCCCTGCACCATGGAGAAGAGTCCCAAGTCCAATCGTGTGACAGCCACAGCTGAGCTTTGCTTCCCCAGACAGGCAGAGGATGCCTGGGCATCGGCAGCAAGACAGGACTGATCCCTTGATTCTTTCACACAGATGGGCCAGGCCTGCACCCCCCCACCTGCCTGCTTGCCCAGCACCCCTGTTTCCCCCACTGTCCCAAGAGCCTGAGGGGGAGAAGCCTTCTATTTCCCTCTGCATCCTGGAGCACCATTAGGCTGACTGGTGGTGTCCAGCTCGGCGGTGTTGGCCTTGAAGCCGAAGGTCTCATCATAAACCAGGCTGGTGGAGCCCAGCACAGTTGACCTCTTCTTACACTTGACAAACTTGTGGTTCATCAGTGACACTCTGGCAAACACACCTGGGGTGGGGGGCCTATAGCGTAGCTGGAAGAGGGACTGGACTTCTTCCCATGCATGGGAGCCGGGCAAGGCTGGCAGTGCCAAGTCAGGCCCAGGTCCCTGCATGGAGGAATGACAAGAGGAGATGGTTTGGTGAGCTGAATGCTTGCCCCAGTGCAGACCCTTGGAGGCACCTATCTGGTAGCCTCTACTTTACCTCCAGGCTTTCAGCCTCCAGGTCTCTCCAGATGACATGGCTGTCACCTGCCAGGGTCTCATTCTTCAAGGGAACAGCACCTGGATCAGTAGCTGGTGTCTCTTCTGTCCACATGGTACATTGAGAACCGTGGCACCCTCTGGCACTCTTGCTGGACACCTAGAGGAGTAGGGCCAGGGCAAGATGGGCTGACACTGTACACAGATATTCGGGGGTGTCTCTGAACCAGGGACCTACCCATCCAACACAGGCATGCTCAGCAGACCCCTCCCAACAGTGAGGCAGCATCCCCTGGGGAAGTGATACAGCCTTGTCCTCTAGCATCCTCTAGGTGTCAGAAAAGCAGGCCCTGGGCCTGCACCAGGCCTCTGCATCAAAATCTGCCTTGGAATAATGGAAACTTCCAAGTGATCTCCCTTCAGGTAAGTGTCCCTCGCTGAGGTGTAAAAGCGCAGTCACAGCATCTGACCTATATAGCAGAGGACCATTCATACTGTTACTTATGGCTGGTATCTAGATGTCCATCCAAAGCCTCATGCTTTCATAGGTTGGGCTTTTTGGAGCTGGCTGGGAATAGGGTGTGTGATATTGGGACTAAGGATGTGATGACTGAATTAGTCCACTGATTGCATCAGCATAGTTCTGGGTGTGGTTGAATGGTTACTGAAAGCAGACACTCCACCCTGTTGTGGGTGACACCACCCAAAAGGTTTCTGAATCTGTTTGGGATAAAAGGCACTGAAAGAAAGCAGGCTTGCAGCTGCTGCTTTTTGCCTGCACTGCCATGGACTGTTTCTCCTCTGCCATGCCACCTTGCTTTAGAGCCAACTGAGTATGGTCTGAACTTCTACAGACAGTGAGTTGAAATTAATTTTTCCTCGTTTAACCTGTGGGTGTCAGGTATCTCAGGAACAAGAAAAGTAGCTGAGACACTGACTTCCATCTTTGACCCTACCCTTCTTCCCTTCTCCCTAAAGCACAAAGAGGCCAGGACCAAGTCAGAGTTGGACCAGTGGGGTATGTAATGAGTTAAGAAAAAAGTGGGCAAGCACCATGTCTGTCTCGAGGCTCTCCGCTTGCTTCTGATATTCCAAGCTCAGGCTGACCTATGAACGCTCATGGCCTTGGCCCTGGATTCCAGCAGGATGGCTGAGGACAGATGGTCCCTCATCCCACTCAGCGCCTAAGGAGGCATGGAGGTGGGGCCTGGCCTCAGCAACCCCTTCTAATAGAGGCTCATAGGTTCTTCAGACCTCCTGGGCCCACCTGCTACACAGGTCTTGAGAAAGTGTTTGTTCAAGGCCTCTTGGCAGCTTTTGATGCCAGCTTCTCCTAAGGGCCCCATCACCTGCTCAGATTCCCTGGCCCCTGCAGGCCAGGTGCGCTGATGGCCTTTGTCCTTATAGCCCAAGGTGCATAAAGGTAAGACACTCATCCCGCTGTGGTAATTCTGCCCTACTCTAAGGAGCCTGAGTGTGTCCTGAGCAGAATATCCTGTCTTCCTTGGGCAACCTCGCCAGAAATCTCATACTACAAGACCCTGGCACCATGAACCAGGCTGTCTTGTGCAGCCAGCTCCAGATTGTACCTGGTGGATGAAATGTTCACCAAACTGTGGGTTGGAGGTTTTGTGTTTGATCCTGGACTGGAGGAAGCACCACTCGTTGGGCAGCAGATGGAGTTTCCCGAAGGGGCTGCAGGTGTCTGAGGGTCTTCAAGCTGTCACGCCTTGATCAGGCCCACCAGCAGCAGAGAACCAGAGCTGGTCCAGAGACAGCTGGCAGGGAAGTGGGTCTCACTAGTGTTCTCCACAAGCTGGTCTGTGCCCACCACACAGGCATCTCCTACAACAGAGGGTCTGTGAAGTCTGATGGTCCGGGGAAGCTTTGGGCTCAGTGAGTCTGACTCCTTCACCCTTTCCACACTGGGCCTCCTGAGCCCAGGCACTGCATGGACAGGAGAAGGCCCTGATGGGGTCCAGATTATTTCTTCAGCCTTTGGCCGTACCCCTGTCCTTGATTAGCTCCATCTCTGCAGGCCATGGTGCCACACTCTTAGCTTGGCTCTGTCATGGGGCCTAGAGAATGACTCAGTGATAAAACATCTCCTTTACCTTCCCTTCCAATTAGAAGGGTCCTGCTGATGCCTGGCTGGTTCCTGAGAAGGTCTCTCATGAGATCTTCAGAGCAAAGAGCCCCCCACCCCTCCTTCTGGTTCAGTCAACCCATCACATAACAGGACACAGCACATGTGCCACACCTGGGAGGCCTTGGTTCTAATCTCTATTCTGTTGCTGCCTCAGTTTGTCAGTATGTAAGATGGGAGTGGCACTAACTTCCCTGCCAGGGTGAAGTGGAACTTGAAAATGGCACAGGAGCCCAGAGGTCATAGACTAGAAAGCAGGTGGGTCCCCAGCCCCCCAGCCCTGGGCCTACCTGCTGGTGACACTCATTACAACTGCCCCCTGAGGCATGAGGCAGGGGCTCCAGGCTTGGGCAGGGGTCCTGCAGGGCCTGAGTCCGCACTCTGCTGTGCAGGGCCACCCAGTTTCAGTCTTGGAGGGTGGGGCACACAAATGGCATATCCAGTGGCCTGTCCAGCAGTAGGGAAAGGACATGAGGGTTGTAAGTGAATATGCAGCCTCAGAAGGTTTGGTAAGAGGGTTTGATGCAGGAGGCTGGGAGAGAAAAGCCCGTATTAGGCACATGTGCACACACACACACACACACGCACGCACATGCACACACACACTTCCTCCAGTAGCTTTTGTCTACTGCCAGAAGAAGAACACAGCTGCTGAGCCACCTGTCAGCTTCTAACCCTTTTTGGCCTCTCCCTAGCAGTGCTATCTGGCCTGGCATTTACATCCTCTGAGCCCCAGTGTCCTAAAAACAGGTTGCACGATGCCTCCCCAGCCTGAAGAGGTGAGGGATTTGTTTGCCTTGAGCTCAGCAGGCAGACTGGGGTGCAGGCTTCACAGGCAGAGCTTTTCTTCTTGCCAGGACCCAGAGAAAGGCCAGGGGCCCAGGCTGTGGCTGGCAGAGCTTGTCCCCTGGTCCACTGGTGGCAGTGGCTGGCGATTCTGGTAGCTCCTCATAGGTGAAGGTGGCACAAAGCCTCCTCCACAGACAGCAGCTCACCCCAACCAAGAGCAGTAGTGCCCCAAAGACACCCCCAATCACCAAGGCCAGCTGCCCTGAGGCAGAAACAACAGTCATACTCAGACCATGAGGCCCACCCCCTCTGTTGGGTTGCATCCCAAGAGTGGCAGGGAGGCAGGTCCCACGGGGGAAAGGACATTTCCCTGGGGTCCTAGGCCTCCTGGTGGGATTTAAATGGAGCCAGTGGAAACCAAACCTCCCCGACCAGACCTGCTCCTGCGCCCGGTCCCCTGGGGTCCTGCAGAGGCTGGACTGAAGGTGAGGCCTGCGGGCTTCTACACCAGCTCCCTCCTCCAGCAATCTATCCAGGGGGGCTCTATTTAGTGGAGAAGGTGGGAGGCGGTGAGGGGTGTGGAGCAGGAATGGGGCACAGGTGAGAAGCTATGGACACTCGTGGGGCCCCACTTCCCCCGCTAGGCCTGAAGGCTTCTCCAGAGCTGCTGAGAGCCCTCTGCTTGGGTAAAGAAGGGGACCCTGGGACACCTGAGGGGCTGGGTTTTCGGGGTTCAGTCCCGATGGGGTGGAGGGCCGAGAAGTTGGGACTTGCTCACCCACTAACCAGAAACTCCCCTCTCCTAGGTGCCGCACCCCTCTGGGATTGGCGCAGGCGAGCATTTACCCGCCGCCGCCGTGAGCTGTGCACGCCCCGACCGGTTTTTCGGGATCCCAGGGTTGTGGCTGGAGGGCCCATCTCCCTCTCCTGGTGCCCGCGGGCAAGGTCTAAGGCTGCCTGGTGGCTGGCGGGGCAAGAACTCAGTGCCCTGAAACCACAGCTCCGCTCCAGCCCGGAGGGGCACGGAAGACCAGGAGGGCCTAGGAATCGCGTGTGCCCGAAAGCCACAGGCTCGGCGCCCAGGGCGCCCCGTGCTCGAGGCCGCTCTGGGTGGAGAGGAACTCGCCGCTCGCCCTCACCACGGTCGCAGAAACCTCCCTTTCGACCTAGCAGGGTGCTCCGCAGCGGGACCCTCATTCCTGGGGTCTTGGCACGCGAGGTGGCAACGACCGGAGGCGCCTTTCCGGGCCCAGCTCTCTCCAGTCTCAAGGGGTCCATGGGGTCCCAGCGCTGCCGGCCTGAGCTCCCGGGCAGGGCTCTGGGGTTGCCCCATCTCCCCCTCAGCGAATGCACAAGCCGGGTCTGGAACCCGGCCTCCTGGGTCGCTCTTGACAGCTGTACTTCGGGCTAACCTGTCCTCCAGGGCGCTGCGCTCCCGCCCCTGCATCGGGTTAGAGTCAGCACACTGGGCGTCCCCGTATCTAAGGGCTATCCCAGGAACCCCTCAGAAGCTCCTGCCAGCTGCCGTTGTGCGAGGGCCCGAGAGGGTGCTCTGCCTGAGTCCCATCTGCCCAGAAGCCAGACCAGGAGGGATGAGCCAGCCTCGACCTCCGTTTTCCTGGGCCAGGCTCTCCGTTTTCCTGGGCCAGGCTCTGGAGAGTCTCCCCGCCGCGCCCTGGGAGCCTCTGGAGGCAGCGTCCTGGAGGTGAGGGCCAGACGAAGCGTGGGCCCGCTGCCCAGAGAGCCTGTGTTTGCGGAAGGCCTGGCAGCAGGACTGAAGGCACCTAGGGTCAGTGTGCGGGCGAGTCGGCCCTGCCACAGGAGCGGGAACAGAGGCGGGGGGGGGGGGATGACCCGGCCTCCCTCGCTCCAGGGGCTTTCCTAGCCATGTGCAATTCTTTCTGAGGTCTTGAGGTCTGGTGAGAGATCTGGTCCCTCTTCATTTTCTGCTGAGGAATAGAGGTACTCTGCTCTGCCCCCCCCCCCCGACTCTACTGGAGGCTAGGTGGTCCCTCCCGCCATGATCTCTGGCACAAATCTCCCGTGGGGTCCAGTCAGGGTGGCTGGGACTGTCTTCTGCTTCCACAGGTGACAGTGGGGACACCCGGTATGAGGCCTGGGTCGCTCCAACCTCCTAAGTGGTGAAGACGAACTGAGTCAACTGGATTGGCTTGGGGTGCCTGAGGAATGAAAGTGCTTCTGGGTGGGTCACAGGGGCCTGGCCTTGGGGGCTAGATCCAGCCCCTGGCTCTTCCTCTCAGGCACTGCTTCCTGCTCTGTTTCCCGTCTGCCCTGAATTTGGCATTCTTACTTCACCTCTTCCTTTCACCTTGATATTCCTGCCTTGGAGCTGCCAAGAATCCCCTTGGAGAGACTGAATCCCCTGAGCCGGTTGAAACCTGTCCTTCAGTAGCGGGTGTGAAGAACTGCAGACAGCCCTCCCCAAGCTTTCTGTTTGCTGTTGTTACTGTGACAATGACCACAGATGGAGCACTCATAGCACTAGTTTATTATATTTCAGCCCTAGGGGGTCAGAAAACCACTGTGGGTGGGCAGGAGCTCTAAGAGAAGAGGCTTGGTGGGGGCCCCTTTCCAGCAGCTGGAGGCACTTATCACCCTCAAAGTCAGCAGTGTGGTGTTTTTTAAATTGACTCTAGGTCCTTTCCACATCGACCCCACCTTCCTCTTACAAGCACCTTCAAAATCACAGGGGTCCCACCACGTGATTGGGGATGAGCCCCTCGTATCAGTTATTAACTTAATGTTCCTTCTGCTGTGCAAGGTGACCTACTCCCAGGTCCAGGGGTGGACATTTACGGGTGGTTACTATGGGGAGGGGATGGCTCATATTTTACCTCCTGCTGCCTGGAGGAATTCAGTGCATCCCAAGACAGGCTCCAGCAGGTACCAAGGCCTGTGTGACCCTGTCCTGGTGACCTTGCTGTCACCCTGGCTCCTCCCCCAGTGGCCTTGAGCTGACTGCACCTCTTGGTACATGGCATGGATGTCTATGTATCACCATGAGCCACCCTGGGTTTGTTCTAGGTGTGAGTGGGTAGTGGGTACCTTTGGAAAAGGAAATGCCAGATCCAGAGCTGCCATACTCCCCTGCCAGGGGCCCTATCTTCTTCCTTGGCCTCCATGTCTGGCCTCCTGTCTTTCTCTGTTCATTTGTCACTGTCAAAACCCTCAGGCAGGCCCTCACTGTCCCTCCCCTGCAGCATCACATCAGCCTCCTGGGGCTCTCTGGATACTGTCTTGTGCCCATCTCAGTTTACACCTCAGAGGCTCCCACTAGTCCTCTGCTTGGTGTGTGCCCAGACCGGTGCAGCTGCCCTGGAACCTCTGGCTTCCTCTCACCATACCTGGCATCACTGGTGCTCCTCCACCCTCCAACCCGTTGCTCAGCCTTCAGAGTGGACCTCCAGCCCCCCTCCATGAAGTTGTTGTCACTGCTGCTTGTCCCTGCAGCCAGCACGTTGATCTCAAGATGCTCTGCCTGTGGCTGCCACCCAACTCCACTATCCTCAGCAGACTGGCACCTCCATGTGGGTGAGGATAGTGGCATCTGTGGGGCCTACCTACATGTGCAAGGCTGTGCCAGGTGGTGGGGGAAAGACTTATGCCAGCATGGTCCACGTGTAGCACCAACCCAGGGTCACACTTTCTGGCGCCCCAGGAGCTCCTTACCCTTGTCCTGGAGACTGGCTGCTGGGCTGGCATTTGCATTTCTGTCTCTGTCTAAAAGCCCCTTCCACTTCCAGCCAACCCCCTGTGTGCCCATTTGAAGCCATGGCAGGATAACTTGCCTTTCTTGGGATCTTGATGCTCTGTATAGCACTGTGATGCAGGCCGGATGTCATCTATCCTTTTCCTCATGTCAACCCTGTAGGGTTAGGACAACAACCTCAGATGAAGACATCAAGGAGGTTCATGGCCTGCTGAGTAAGTGTGGGGACAGAGCTGGCACATGGTCCCTCATTCTCTCCTCTCCATACAGGCCCCATGAGACCATTTCCTTTGGAGATGCCCAAGAAACAGGCCCGGAGCCATAGGTGCTGAGGTTGGTTCCCCTCCACACTCCATGCTGCAGGAGCTATGTGGCCAGGCTGACCTGGGGCCAGCACCACATAATGGAAGCACTGCCAGTAGCTGGCTCCATACCTGACCCTGCTTCCTGTTTTCAGATTTTGCTCCTTATGGGTCTCTGCAGCTGGGAAACCTAGAAAGGACAGCAGACATGGTCTTTTCTTCTGTGGCCAAAAAGAAGTCATATTTCTACTGGCAAAAACATTCCCAAGAAGAGTTGCAGGAAGCCCAAGTTTAAAGACCTGCAAATATCTTTTCATGTGGTTAATAATTCAGCGCAGTGATGTTTCATGAGAAGGCCACTTTCAATTAACCTTAAGAAGAAGCCTCCATGGAAGAAAGTGTCATCTCTCATTGCTTAGGAACAGAAGGGCCTGAGCAGGATAAAGGGCATGCTGAAATGTGCATAAGACTGTATTTCTCATGTTTATGAAAATTCTACCCTAGTCACCCCAGGTCCTCTCTGAGTTGGGGAAGGGCACCCCCACCAGCCTCCTCCTGTCTCTTTTCTATTTCTGTTACACTGGCTTCAGCTCAATTTCTTACAGTTATTTTGGATCCTAAATGTCTCCAAAAGCCCCATGTGTCCATCCAAGCCTTAGTTCTCAGACTGTAGCCCAATTGGGAAGTAGTGGAACCTTTAAGAGGCGGGCCTAGTGGAAGGAAGTGAAATCACTGGGGGAGTGTCCTCAAAGGAGATACTGGTACCCTATCTCTTCCTGTTTCTCTCCTTGCTTCCTGGTCACCATGAAGGGAGCAGATCTGATGTTCTACCGTGATGTTCTGCTTTGCTCCAATCCCCAAAACAATGTGCACAAATGAATACTGACAGAAACCTCTGAATCATGAACCAAAACTAGTATTCCTCCCTCATCTCTATTGTTTATCTCAGGTATTTTGTCACAGTTATATAAAGCAGACTAAGCTAAGCCCCTGTTTTTCAGAGTTTAGAGGGAGTAGCTCCCCATTGGGCACATCTTGTCCACACTGTCTTGCTGATTCTGAATTTGCTCCTTGTGTAGACAGCCTCTCAGGGTGACAACATAAAGCCCAAAACTCACTCGTGGGGACATTGCTGCCTCTGGATGTGGCTTTTGTTCTCCTGCCTTGTTCTTTCTTTCTTTCCCTGCCTAGCACCTCTCCTGTTGCCATATTCTGCTTTTTCTTTCTGAGGAGCTTCCTGTCTACATGATCCCTGTGGAGCCAATCCCCTCCTCACTCTTGTTCTGGGACTTATCCCATGATGCAGGGCTGGCCAACCTGCACATTTCATCCTTGTCCATGGTGGGTTAGGTATGGAACCATTCCCCTTATAGATGAACCAGGTTCAACTGTGGGATTACTATGGACTGTCCTGGGGAGAGACACTCCTTTTTGGGTGAATATCCTTAAAATGAAGCAGCTAGGACCTAGCAGGGAGGAGTATGTGAGACAGAACTAGTGCAAGAGTGTTGAGCAGAAGGGGGTGGGGTGGCCAGAGAGATGTGATGAACTCTTTGACCACGAATGGCTCAATCCATTGCCTTTTGTATTTTTTTTTAATGCTACAGCAAGGTAATTTCTGCTTCTTGCAGCATAATTCTTTTTCACAGTAGTCTCTCCTTATTTGTGATTTCACTTTCTGAAGTCCTCAGAAGTTAACCATGTCCTGAAATTATTCAGTTTAAAATCCCAGACATAGCAATTAGCAGATTTCATTCTGTGTTGTTTTTGACTAGTGTGATGAAATATTATGCCACTGGATTCTTTCTCATTGCAGTGTGAATCATCCCTTGTTCCCACAGGTCCGTGCTGTGTGTGTAGCACTCCTGTTAGGCAGTGGCTTTCTTTGATAGCAGAGTGATGGGTGCAGGTCACCGTGCTAGTGTTCCAGGAACCCTGACATGGCAGCCTGATTCTATGTTACAACCCTGTCTCATCCACATCACAACATCTCCTTGTGCAACCATTGCATCTTCTCATATTACCTTGGAAAGCATGAATACATTCCACGGTGATAGTCATATTATTTCTATTTTAGTACTTACTATAACTGCTGTATGTTATTAGTTATTGTTGTGAATCTCTCATTTCTGTGCCTGATTTATAAGTTAGAAAGCAGCATAGCATATCTATGTTGTGGTGTTCCCTATTGTCTCAGGCAGCTACAGGTGTGCCCTGTGGGTTAAGGGCACTGTAAGGGTTAGCAGGCATAGAGGAACTGAGGGGGTTGGGGTGCTGTATACTCTGATTTGCAGCTGGGAGGCTAAGTTAATGGAGGTCAAGAGATGCCCAAGTCCACTTAATGAGGATGGACCTCTGAGGGTTGAGTGTCAGCTGTCTCAGCTTCTCACCACCAAGGCTGCCTCTCAGTTCAGAGCAGAGATCAGGAACTGAGATGAGGCTTGTGTTTCCTGAACTGTCACCTTGGTCACACAGCTGTCCCAAAATTTAATAATCCCTTAGGGTGGGGTCTTACCAACTAGAGCTGTTGGCAGCTGCAGTAGTTTGCTGCTTAGCCTCTACTACCCTACACATCTTCTACCACTCAGTTGTTGGCAGCAGCGACCTCAGCCCCAGGAAGGAGTCTGGATTCCTGGACTGTTAGAGCACCCAGCCCTGTCCCCCTTGGCTGGATTCTGAGCTGTCTAGGCTCCCTTGCAGCCAGAGTGGCCTGAGACCATGTTCTGGACATGTGAAAGCATCCTCCAGGGGGCTGCTTAACAAAGACTTGGACAAGACACACAGAAAAGGCAGTGAGGGTTTGCATTTACTGAAGGGAAAAACAAGGAAAAGTGAGTTTGGGGCCAGAGCAAACTAGTGAACAGACTCATAGCAGCCCCCAAGGATAAGGGAAGGGATCTTTTGTATCAAAATTCCTGTACTGCCTCCTCCTCCATGCAAATAAAGCATTGGGACAGTGACTTATCAAAAACCCACCTGGCCTGTACCAGTTTTAGACTCCCTTATTGAGAGACTTGTGTGGCTTCTAGATGAGGCACTGAAAACAGTAGTATTTTTCTGATTGCACACATTTCTGCACACAATGATGGAAGGAATTCCAGCACTAGGGAGGCTGAAGCAAGAGGATCATTGTGAGTTTGAGGCCAGATTAGGTGGTATAGTGAATTTGAGGTCAACCTGGATAACAGTGTCACCCTATGTCCAAAAAAGGAAAAGAAAATATCATTTTCTGATTGTTGTTACATACAGTGTTTAGAAGATATGGTGTCATTATGGATCTTGTGTTTTGTGTGTGTCCTCTGGGTTTTTATGACTTTGGCATGTTCTGTCCAGTTGCTTGTCTGATTTGCCAAACCCTATTCTCTTACCTTTAAGATGGAAGGAGGTAGGAGGTGCACTCTCTAGGACTGAGTGGGTAGCTTTTGGCTCCTCCTGTTGGTTCCAGTGGCCCAGGGTCTGGAGCCAGACTGGAAGGTAGAGAGTTTAGAAAACAGGGCTCTCTTGTATTCTCTGTCATTTCCCTATTATATCCTAAATTTGCAGAGGAGGTTGTTTGAGTACTCAGGTTGGGGTCCTTTGGTTGTAAGCACATCCACGAAAAGTGCTGGACCTACCTGGAAGGCTGTTCTTGGGTTACATTTTTTTTTGTTGTGATTTTTGAGACAGGGTCTCGCTTTGTAGTTCAGGCTGGCTCCGAGCTCACTATGTAGCCCAGGCAAACTTCGAACTTAGCAATCCTCTTGTCTCTGCCTCCCGAGTGCTGGGATTACAGGCATGAACCACCACACCTAGCACTGTAGTATGTGTTATTGATTGCTGGTGAGCGTGAGTCTCCATGCCCAGCATTGTAGGTGGTTACCGGGGATTGAACTCAGGACCATGTGCTTGCGAGGCAGGTGCTGGAACCACTGAGCTAACCCTCTAGCCCATTCTTGGGTTACATTTTGTGGCAGATACAATCACTGGTCCCCAAGTCCTCTCTTTCCAGCACTGGTATTATACTTCAGCATCTTGCACCACAGAGGGAAGTGAGCTATGCTTCTCATGGCCATCGAGTTTGGCCATAGGACTTCCTAGGCCACTGAAACATTAGCAGAGATACCCCAGCAGAGGCTGGACATGTGCTTCCCTTGGCCTGTCTTGTGCTTTGGCTGTCAAGGCAAAAGGAACGAAAACTTCACTCAGGGAGTGCTGGTCCCAGGCTAATGAGAGATGTAGACAGCAGGGCCACATCAACCAGGCTTCTGAACTTTGAATCACAGTGTGGCTGCTGCATCTCAAGATGTGACCTCTAGCAGTCTTAGAAGCACCTACTTGGTGACGTCTCATTGGCCAGAATCTAACTAACTCAAGTTACAGGGATGTGCGGAAAGATGAGTATGTATACCTGGACACACTATCATTCTGGGTAAGACTAGGGTATGTCAGGAAGGAGGAGAACGGTAGAGGAAAATCAAGCAGTAGTTGCCATTAGTGTGCAGAGAGTATTTGCCCAGTATACTTGGCTTTGCTCTTTGAACTTGGTACAAAGCTGTGCATGGGATGAAGCATGGATGTGTGATTTATTTGGCTCCATGAAGTGACATGCACCACTTTCTAGTAGAAACTTCGAGTCAGCGTGTGAGTCCCGAAACTGTTTCCCATTGATGGGGTGATCAGAAAGGCAGGTGTGCAAAGCATCTGGGAGAAGCAGGGTCCTTTGGGTGTCCTAGGACAGCCACCATGCAGGGAGGAGAAGTGTGTGCTAACTTATTTAATCCATGATGTGTGCAAGGCTGGCTGCCACAGCATGTCCCTGCTTCTGCTGTCTGAATGCAACCCTCAGGAAAGGTTGGGATCCAGGCTGAGGGTGGTGCATGTGGCTCCAGCACAGGCGCAGGTAACCTGCAGCTGCCCAGACCTGTCTTGGTGGGGAGACCTTCCCATTGGACCAATATCAGGCTCGCCTTCTGAGTTCTGCTGTCTAGGCCCACAGATCTGCCCTTTGGACTGCTCTTCCCAGGCTCTCTGAAAGGATCCCATCCCCAGACTCTGGCCCTACACCTGGATGTGGCGTCTGGATGAGGACTTGAGCTCTGTGTTGTCTTCTTCTGCACTGGCTGTGTGTAGTATTTTGGTGGCAACCAGAGTAATTGCGCTATTTTGATTAATAGTCTTTTTCTAGTTTGTCTGTGGCACGAAGGATGTGTGTGAATTTCCAAGAATAGAGGTACAGCATACAGAGGACATTTGCTGATTTCCCTGTCCACCGTCCTCTTCTGGTGACTCTCCTACTCTCAGACCATGTCGCTGACAGCTCCACAGCTTGACACAGACCTGGCCACCAGAGCACCACAGCCACTGGGTGCAGTGATTGGTTAAGAGCTGCGTGGTGGCCCACCTTAGTTTGCTCATTTGAACCTAGAATTTGTGGATGTCTTTGGGAGCTAGAATAATAACAGCTAATACAGTAATGTGGCATTGCTCTCAGTTTCTTACACTCTTTTATGAACTTATTTTTAAAACTTTTAATAGTGTACACTTGTGACACATAATAAATAGATTAATTTTAGGGAACTGGTACCACGTATCTATTATATGATTAGTTGTTTTTTTTTTTTTTGAGACAGGGTCTCGCTTGGTAGTTCAGGCTGGCCCTGAGCTCACTATGTAGCCCAGGCAAGCCTCGAACTCAGCAATCCACCTGCCTCTGCCTCCCAAGTGCTGGGATTACAGGCGTGAGCCACCACACCTGGCTGATTAGTTTTGATCCCTTTCCTCCTTCCTTGCCTTTCCCACTCCTCCTTCCCTTGACCCCCTTCTCTAACTGAAAAGGTCCACCTTCCTGTTCCGTACCATCTCTCAATTATTTTACTCTTTGACTTACTTATAGTTTGGGTTCCTCACATAAAAGAAATCACAAAGTATTTAACTTTCTGTTTGATTTATTTTACTTACTAATGTATGGTCACAAGACCCATCCATTTTCCTACAAATGGTTTGAATTCGTCCTTCTCCATGTACTAAATTTTCTCTGTTTGTCTGTTGATGGGCATCTAGGTTGTTTCCATAGTTCAACTTTTGGAAATTGTGCTACTGTAAACATGAGCACATGTATCACTATTGTATGATGTCTTCAATTCTTTGGGGCTATACCCAGGAGAGTTATATCTTGGTTAAATAAAATTTCTATTTTTAGTTTTTTTTTTGGAATCTTCCCACTGATTTCCATAGCAGTTGTACTAGTTTACATTCATACCCAATGATGTAGAATGTTTCTTTCTCCTCAGATTCTTATCAGAGTGACAGTGCACGTATGCATGTGCACGTGTGTGCACACGTGCATGAATTCTAACTGGGGCAAGATAGAATCTCAGAGTAGTTTTGATTTGCATTTCCCTAAGGGTTAAGATACTGAACATTTTTTCATGTATTTATTTAATGTGTTTATTGGCTGTTTATACTTCTTCTGAGAAATGTCTATTTTAATTGTTGCCTTTTTTTTTTTTTTTTGAGACAGGGTTTTGCTTTGTTGTTCAGGCTGGCTCTCAGTTCACCATGTAGCCCAGGCGAGCCTCAAACTCACAGCAATTCTCCTGCCTCTGCCTTCCAAGTGCTGCAATTACAGGTGCCCAGCATTGTGGTGTATGGTACTGATTGCTGGTGGGGGAGAGTCACCATGCCCGGTATTGTTGTGTGTGGTTACCGGGGATTAAGCTTGGGACCCTGAGCTTGCAAGGCAGATACTGGAACCACTGAGCTAAATCCCTGGCCCTATTTGACCATTTTTTGATTGGGTCATTTTGGGGGTCTAAGTTTTTGAGTTCTTTATGTATTCTAGACATTAGTCCTCTGTCAGAAGAGTTATTTTCCCACTTTGTAGGTTGTTTTTACACTATTAATTGTTTCCTTTGCTGTGCAGAAGCTTTTTAATGTAATATAATCACATATGTTGACTGTTGGAATTATTATTTTTTTTTACTATTAGATTTCTGACAGGAAGTCCTTTCCCATCATGGTGTCTTCAAGTGTTTTCATGGTTTTAATCTCTTAGCAGTTTCAGTGTTTCTGCTTTTATATTTAGATCTTTAATCCATTTTGATTTGATTTTAGTAACGGGTAACAGATAGGTCTAATTTCATTCTTCTGCACATGGATAACCAGTTTTCCCTGCACCATTTGTTAAAGAAGCTCTCTTTCCTCCAGTATTTGTTTTTGACTAATTTGTCAAAAATCAGATGGCTGGGCCAGAGATTTAGCTCAGTGGTTCTCCCGCCTGCCTAGCAAGCACAAGGTCCCTGGTTTGATCTTGGTAACCATATACAGTGATATGATATTGGGCATCGTGACTCATGCCCACCAGCAATCAGTACCATACCCCCAATGCTGGTCGTGGTGGCTCACGCCTGCAATCCCAGCATTTGGGAGGCAGAGGCAGGGGGATTGCTGAGTTCCAGGCTTGCCTGGGCTACATAGTGAGCTCAGGGCCAGCCTGAACTGCAAAGCGAGACTCTGTCTCAAAAAAAAAAAAAAAAATCAGATGGCTAAAAGTGCATGGGCTTGTTTCTATGTCTTCTGTTTTATACAGTTGATTGACATGTCTATTTTTATGCTAATATCATGCTATTTTATTACCATAGTTTCATAGTGTAACTTGAAATGTGGTATTGCAGTGCCTCCTGCTTTCCTCCTTTTGCTTAGGATTGCTTTGGCTATTATAGGTATTTCTGGTTCCATATAAATTTTAGGACTTTTTTTCTAGTTCTGTGAAGACTGTTCTTCATGTTTTGATAGGAACTGCACTAAATCTATGCATTACTTTTGCTAATACAAGCATTTTGATGATACTGATGTCCGTGCAGGAATAGGAGGTGTCTTTCCATTTTCTAATGTCCTCTTCAAGCCCTTCAGAGAACTATTGCTGTTTTCAGGAACTCCGACCTGGGAAGTAGTAATCTAGGCATTGCTGAGAGCCACTGTGTAGGGAGAGCCTGGCTAAAAGACATGGAGATGTGCATGCTCCCAGTGGCAATTAAGGATGGCTCCAGCCAAGTCAGGTTGCCCTGGATTCTTGAAGCCAACCCAAGTTGGTTTTCTTTCTCTTGAAGTCAAAAGAGTACTGGTTAATGCAATATTTTGTTTAAGGATACAGGATAGGTAGGTAGTGGTGTGGGCTATGTCCACAGTCCTACCAGAGATCACAACCAGTAGGTGGCTGTTTTGAGACCATGTGACCATCAGACTGAAACGGGGACCTGACCCAGGTGCTGAATCCATCAGTAAGGATGACTGTGCTTCGTTCGCAATTTCTCTTCTTTGGAGCTGGAGGTTGAGAAACTTGTGAGATGACATCAGCAGAATCTGGGCTGGTTGGCTAGTCAAGGTTTCAAAGCAAGAGGAATTTTGTGTCAGTAGAGGGCGCTAGTTGGCCAAAAGACTCAGACAGGAAGGTAGCCAGTCCAGGTGAAGGCGGAGATCAGGTCAGAGATATTTCTGGAGCTGTCTTGTGCTTTCCTGAGAACTTACCAGTTCTGGGCAAAGTCTGCCTGCATCCCTACAGTAAACTTATTTTTCCCCAAACAAGTCTCCAGTAGTCTCAGGTTTACCCCTTTCATCACTCCTTTACAGTCCACCCCGGGTCTGGTGACAGTTTTAACAACAAGACCACATTGGGCAGCAAGGGATAGATATCCAGCCCAAACCAGGCTGAGCCTAAAGGAAATGAAGTGTAGTGTTTCTTTTAGTTGAGATATCATGAGATGAGACTTTCCTTTGGGCTCCAGGCCCCAGTGATGGACTCGGGCAGGCAGGACCAAGCCTCAGTTTGTCATCCTTGGAGATGGTCCCCATGTGGGGCTTTGTGTAAGGTGGTGACAGCAGCTTTGTTTCCCATGTCTACTTGGGGAGAGGAGTGAGTTTCTTTCTCTTCACACCAGAACAAGACTCTTGCACATCACTGGTTGGAAATGGGACACATGCTTGTCCTGAACAAGCTCTGGCCCAAAACTGGCTCAGGCCTGGTCATGTGCTGCTCTAGGGGACCTGCCCTAGAGCCCAAGGGTGGAGAGCCCAGGAGCAGAGAGCTGGGGTGAGTAATCCTCAGAATACAGGGTGAGCTGCTGGGAGAGAGACTTCAGATGAGCTTGGCATAAGCAAGACAGAAGCTCATCTCTCCCTCACCTGTGCGCAGGTAAGCAGGCTGGGAGCCTAGGATCCTTCCTGTTCTGTTGCTTCACTGTCTTTAGGTTTTATCTGTGTGCTGTGAGACATTTAAGCATCTTTTGTGTGCAGCCCCAGTGTGCCATATATATGTATTTAGGACATATTTCTACTTTTGCTACTGGTGGAAGTTTTTGTTACCTCTTCCTGGTATAAAATTCTGTATTAATTAGTCTATAGGGTTTCTTTCTCTTAAGAGACCCTCACCCCAAATAGTGACTGAAGTAGGGAAGATAGGAGGGGTGGCACATGCCTATAACCCCAGATACTTGGCAGGCTGAGGCGGGAGGATCACAGCTCAGGGCCAGCCTACATGACTTAACAAGACCCTGACTCAAAAGATAAAAAAGGCTGAGGACTAGTGCAAGATTAATTTCTCTTTCATGTAAAATCTGGCCATAATAGTCCCTTGCTGATGGGTGTTGGAACACAGGCTCTTTCTATCTTGTTCCCTGATATCTCTAGGGTCTTGCCCTTGTCTGATTGGTGCTAATTTGACTTAATATCATAACTTCATTCTCTCTTGGGCAGGGAGGGAGGGGCAGGGCACATTCCTCCCAAAAGGCGAGACCAGGACGCTGCGGACATCACTTCTGCTAAAATCTCACTTTTCAGAGCCCTGCAGGGAGGTACCCGAGGATATGTTCAGTGGGTGGTCTTGTTCTTGGGGACAGTCTGTCTGGGGATATTTAGCAGGCGGTCTCCAAAGGATCCCTAAGTGAAAGGGAGGGATGGCTTGAAAAGTGTCAGGTGCTACTTTGGGACCTCTCCTCTGTGTGTTCCAGCACTTCCTGTTTCCTTCTGCCACTGTGACCTACTTGTCCTTTAATGCACTTGTCATCACCTGCTTGAGGCCCCATCAGAGGCACTTCAGACTGAGTCAGAACAGACAACTGTCTGTCCATCTGTTCGTCCATCTACCTGTACACACGTCCACTCACCCATCGATTCTTCTATCCATCCATCCCCCTGTCCATATACCTGTCTACCTACCCCTCCATTCACCCATCCACTCATCTGTCCATCCATCCATCCATCCATCCATCCATCCATCCATCCATCCCTCTTTTCACCCATCCATCCAGCATGCATTACATACCAGGTCCTGAGACGTCCATGTCCCATGTCATCATCATTTTCTTCTTCCTCTTCTCCTTCTTCTTTCTTCCTCTTCCTCTCCTCCTCCTCCTCCTTTTTTTAATTTGCCATGTCTTCTTGTCATATAGAAAGTCTTTTCATTCATGGAGCCCATGTCTCCTACACTCGAGGAACCTCTTTGTCAGAAAAACAGATACCATTCACTTCAGTCAAAGCTCTTTCTTCCTTGGCCACTGCTGACATGCTGACCCATTGCAGCTCTTGGCATCTGTCTTATGGATGTGTCCCCAGAGGTAGGCTGTGCTTTGGCCAGCTCAGCGTCACTTGGCCTTAGGCTGACAACTACATCTTGCTCTTTTCTCAGGGAACAGGTGTTCTCTGCTGCCAGTGGCCCCGGTGAGGGTCTTGGCCTCAGAACTTTTCCTCACTGTCTGGAAAGAGGAGACGACACAGGGTGGAGATTTGAAGAGCTCTCCTGTGGCCCAGGATCATAAACCAGGGTCGGCAAGGTATAAATTTGTATATATTTTGGGTCTCAAGAGGTGAGGACATGGATTGAGACTAGGGCTGCCTAAGAGGAGAGAGACTGTCCTTCCTGGAGCTACCTAATTATTTCCTCTTGTCCCCCATTACATAAAGAGCCCTCCCTCTACTTAATCCACTCTGGGTCTCAGCCCATGGGGGACCTTGTGCCAGCAATGATTTCATTCCTGAATTTCTCTGCACACCTCTCCTGGGTACATCTCCCCAGCTGTCAAATATGCTTGATTTGGCACAGTGCAGCCATGTCTACTTCCAGCTGCCCAGCTTCCACCCCTTCTGCAAAACAGTGCCACAACCTGAGGCTATGGTGTGGCAGTGGAGCCCTAGAAAGGCATTTGGGCTGAGGGCCAGAATCCTTCCTCCCCTGGTGGCAATCAGGAGAGGCCATGGTGTAGCTGTGGGGTCTGGAGTTGCCTGGTCTTGCCTTGCAGAATCAAGATTGGCCCTTCAGCCTCAGTTTCCCTTCCAAACTCCTGTGGTCTCCCCCTCTATGTGACAGAGTTGTTTGTGTTGTTTGAAAGACAAGATGCAGCTTATTGGAAAGCAACAGAAAACAGCAAAACCAACCAAACCCACAACATGTCTCTCTTGGTCCCACTTTCCTTCCCAAGTGACATCTTTCTGCCCCTTCCCTCTGAGGCCACACTTAAGAGTTATCTGGGCTTGTACTGCCTCTGTGTCCTTTCTCCAGCTCACCCCTCCATGGGCCTCAGGGCCTCCTATCTCCACCACTTCCCTCAGCTGCCTGCTCTGTGTGCCATGGGCCCCCAGAGGGCCTGTTTCCTTCTGTCTTTCCTGGGTGCTCCCTCTCTGTCTTTGCCACCTGGTCCCACAGCTGGGTCCTAAGCCTCCCCATCACTCTCCTCTCCTTGAAGATCTCTTCCACCCCTGAGACTTCTAGGGTACCCTGGGGCCGTGTTAACCAGAGCCCCCAGGATCCTCCAGTCCTGTGTGCACCCTGCTTCTCCATGTGGTGCCCCACTGACCTCCTGAGTGCACCCCACACCTGCTCCTATCCTGTTAAAGTGAAGACCTTTGCAAATGGCACACTGCCCACGTGAACCTCAGCTGGAGCCACCTTTTTTTTCTGAAGCTGTCTACAGAGCCCTGTGCCTCCTCCACCACTGTCCCAGCCTGTACCTTCAGACCTGACATGGCAGGTTGGGAAATACTTGATCATGTCTGACAGTGAGCAGTGAGAACATGCTAGCACTTGCACACACCCCACCCCCAGTCCCCTAGGGAGGGAGTTGTAATTCCTGCCACTTGGTAGGTGAGAGATGAATACTGCTTGGGTGTGGGATCGAAGTGAACATGTCGGGGTGTTGGGACTGGAGTTCACACCTGAGTTTCTATCCCAGGCTCACCTTGGGCAGCTGTCATGGCAGGGGACTCTCTTTGACAAGCTTCCAGTGGAAGAAGGGGACACTGTGCCCAAAGCTAAGGCCAAGGAGATCCCCGGAGACCCTGGGGCTGGCTTCAGCAGAGCGTGTCTGTAGGCATCCATGATGGTGGCCTTGTGCTGGCATCCAAGCCCAAGGAGACTTCTTTGAAACACACAGTGAGGATTTTGGAGAGCTCTTGAGATGCCCTCAGAACTGGAAGCCCCAGGCTGGAGCTCTGGGACTGGCACCAAGTTCAGAGCAGCCACACATAACTCGTTCCTTTTGGGACTCAGATACTTTCTTTACCCAGGGACTAGGATTAAGATTCCTGAGATAAGGAAAGAGGAGCCCAGTTCTTGAGCAGAGGCAGAACAAATACATCCCCACTGTCCTCTTGCACAGGGCCCCTCAGCCAGGCTATACAGGGGAGGTGAAAGCCAGGGGCCTTCACTTGACTCCTGGCCCAGGACCTATCTGGTCTCACTGGAACTGGGTAATGGGGACAGTCTGAGCTCGGAGAGACTGAGGGAGCAGAGGTGGAGTGGGTGCCTGGTCACTGTGTGGACAGAATGCTGGACCAGGACAGGTAAGCTGGGGTCTGCAGGGCTGGTATCAGTACAGTATGGGAGACACTGAGACCTATGTCTGTGACTGGGGTTGAGAGACAGCAGGCTCCTCTTACCCAATAGCCCTGGGCACAAGTGACAGGAATCCTGGAGGGTGGAAGGCAAGACTAGGCTGGGTAGTGCCTACCCTGACTAAGAATACAGGAGGAACAAGGGAAGGGAATAGGGGTCCTTGGTTCCCACTGGGTCTCAGGAACAGGATGGGCCAAGAAGCATTTAGGGAAACAGGGAGTTGGGGGAAAGGACAGCCTGGGTGGGTGTGCTCCCCCGTCATCCCTTAGGCATGCCAGTTGTTGGGTCTCCTCCGAGGGTTAAGACTGAGGGCTCCAAGATGGGTTGGGTCAGGGTGGGTTGTCAGAAGGGTCTGGATAGGAACCTGGCACTGGGGATACCACTCTTGACCTTGGGGAAGGAGTCTGTGAAGGGGGGTAGGAGGTGGATGGGTGTTCTGGGAGCTTGGTTGGAAGGACAGAGCTCCAAGAGCCAGCTAAGGACCAGACAGTGAGAACAGAGCTGAGACTGTGGGGCTCGGGTGCAGGCCAGTGGTAACCAGGCATCTCAGCCAGCACATCCTAAACAAGGACTAGAAGTTAAGGCCAGGAGCTGCAGGATGAGGAAGGGGGTTGGGTGGACACTCGGGTTACAGAACGTGGTGCTGGAAGGGGTTGGGGGCAAGGCTTTGAGGATGTGGACTTGGGGTGGGCCTGGAAGATTGTGGGGGGGTCAGAACAGCAGGATGGGGGGGTGGTGGAAAGATGGGTATCTTGGGATTTGCTGAGCAGGCCTGGAACCCAAAGGATCATGATGGGGACGGAGCTAAAGACAGGTCTGTGAGGACACTGAAGCCTGGAAGGCTCTTGAAAGATATCTAGATCTGGGGGCTGGGATCTGGACTTAGATGTGAGCTGGATTGAATCCTGAAGGCGGGGAGAAGGATACGGGGGCGGGGAAAAGAACCTGGGGGAGGGATGAGGATATGGAGGCGGGGCCGAGGGTTTACGGCTAGTCCCTCGACCTGGGTACGGAATCGTGGATATAGGGGCGGAGCCAAAGGCTCGTGGGAGGGCCGAGGGCATAGAGGCGGGGGAAGGGGCGGGGCAAGTCACCGCCGTGGGCGGAGCAGCGCATGGCCCAGGTGAGCGGCCGCCGCTCCCTCCAGTTTGCCGGCGCCGCCCCGCCCCCCTCGCCGGTTCGGCGGCCTGCGGGACCTTGGCCGGCGGTGTCTGCGGCCCAGGCGGGTCCAGCGGCTCCATCTTGGGCCGTCGCGCCGGTCACCTGTAGCGGCCTTAGGAGCAGCGCTTCAGCCCGTTGCGCGGCCCGGGGTGGGCGAGAGGGTGAGGCCGGCGCTCGCGTGCCCGCGGCGGGAGGGGGTTTGGCGCGTCCCGGAACTCCGTCCTCCTCTGTCCTGCATCCAGACTTGGGCATCGAGGCTCCCGGGTTGCTCGCGGCCCCGGGCCGCACCCCCACTCATCCCTGCCCTTCCTCTGCCTTTCCGCCGCTCCCATCCCCCCATCCTCTCCAAGTGCCCATTGCAGGGCCAGAACCCTTCCCACCGCCCTCTGCCCCAGCCGGGTTTCCCAGACCGCCGCTCCCCACCCCTGCCTTGTCCTCAGGTCTGCAGCCCCTGTCCCGGTCCGGCTGGGGTGAGAGCAGGGGCTCGTGCTGGGAGGGCGGGGCGGGAGCATCAGGGAGAGGCCGTGCGTGGGGCTCCAGGCCTTGGCCTGCTCCGGCTGCGGCTGCGAAGGACAACTGTGTGGACGCCTCTCTGCGGGGCAGCTCGCACGCGAGCGGTGGCTGGCCTCTGGTGTGTCCTCGGTCACGCGTGCTTCCACCTGGGGCACGGTGCCCGTGAGTGTGCCAGAGGGACACACTGGCTACCTGCGCTGCTTCTAGGTTGGAGTAGTTGGCCCAGCTGTGGAGTGTGGGCAGAGCCGAGCCCTGGGAGGGAGCCTGGGTCTTGGTTGGGGCAGAGTGATTGGGCATCCTGATCCCCAAACGCTTTCCTGGCACTGATTGTGATCTGGGCATGTTGCCCTAAGGGACCTGTGTTCTCTCTGTGATGGGCAGATCTGGCCTTTGTGAGCACCCCTTTTCCAGATTCTCCTCCCACATTGCCCAGCTTTGGCCCAGAGGGCTCCTGTCAGGCCTGGTTTCCCCCTGGAATGGATTAAACCACCTGCTGGGGGTTTCCAAGGCCCTCACACAGTGTGGGATTTGTGGGGTGTGGGTCCCTACCCAATCTTTGTGGGGTGAGTTCTGTACCTCATCATGTGTCAGTTTGCCCTTCTGATGCTGTGGACTTACTTTTCCCAGTGTGGTTTTGCTGGACACAGAGGTCGTCATCCAGAGGCCTGCTACCTATCAAGAGGGACTTGCAGGAATGCCACAGTGTGGTCTGAGACAGGAGCCTTGGCAGTCCTGCTGTAAATCCCTGGGCTCCTGTGACAGGGTGAGGATTGGAACATCTGACCAAGTGGACCAAGCAAAGTAGTCTGGCTGGGCAGTCTAGAAGTTTCTACAGAGCTGGGACTTTCCTCAATATGACCTTGATTGACAGCTGCATGTGAGGCTGGTTGGTCCTCTAATTGCTGCCCAGCTTTGGCCACAGAACACTGGCCACAGACACCACAACTATGGTATCACACTGGGGCTGGGGAGGACACTAGTGTCCTTGGGACCCTCTGTGTGCCTGTGGTTTGTGCTGAAAACACCTTCCTAGGGCCTCTTCTGGGGGCCAGACCTTTCCCACTGTTATGAAGGCAGGTGGGGACTTGGTGAGCAGACTCCAGAGTCATGAGTGTGCTTAACTTCCCTGACCGTAGCCTAAAGTAGGATCTGGGAAACAGCATGGCAGTGGGGACACCGATGATGACCAGGCCTTGGAGTAGGATCAAGGTAGCAGGGGGGTACAGCAGGACAGGCTGACCAATGGGACATTATAGGAGCTTCCAAAAGGACCTTGCTGTCCCCTAGTCCTAGCCTAGGCAATCTCTTGAGCCCCAGGTTCTCTCGATGGAGAAGAGAAAATGGTCATCATAGTCCATATGCCATCAAGTTTATAGTCTTCACACAGCCCTGCTGCATGGAGGTTTACTTCCATTTTTCAGATTGGGAAAACAGGCTCAAAGCAGTAAGGAATCCATCTAAGGCATATTTGCAGGACGGGGGAAGACTGTGCTGGAAGCAGAGCCCCATATGTCCCTTCCTCTCTATGCATGTGGGGTCAAGTGCAGAGCCCTCTCCTTGTTCCAGCCCAAGGGAATAGAGAGCTGTGACAGGGCATAGGAACCTTGCCCTCCCCAGAGTGACCTAGAGGGACTTCCTTGGAGCCTTGTCTCTCGCAAGGCTGGGAAGGCCAGGTTGCAAGAGAAGTTCTGCTGGGTTCTGAGTCAGCCACTTTCAGCCTTGAGTTTTTTGACACTTTGGTTTGACTGCTCACTTTTGCTACCTGTCACTTGTGGGGTTGTGGGACAGGGAAAGGGATAAATAGCCCTCATTGGGGTCCTTGTGGCCACTGATCTCTGGGGGACAGCTATTCTGGTGGGGTAGTCACAGCAAGACTCCCAGCACTGAAGGCTTCTCACTAGGTCTTGTCTCACCTGTGTCCTTATGGGGCCAGGGGCTGGCCTGGCTCTGGCCCTAGTCTGTGTGAGGACGCTAAAGCGGGGCTCTACCCAAGGTGTAACCCCCTCCTGATGGGGCCTCTAGGGGTCCTTGGACCTGTGGCTAGGTGGCTGTCTGTGTGGCAAAAGCTGTTGGTGACCACAGGCTTCTAGCTAGCAGGTGTGTCCCCTGCCCTCCTTACTCTGGGTGGCCACAGGAGCAGCAGATGTGGTGGGTGGGGCCCAGCGCTCACTTCACAGGCACTGTAAGTGTCAGATGCTGGGCTGAGTGATGGGCTCCAGGTGATGCAGGGAAGGTGAGAATGGCTAAGAGGCAGGCCTGCGTGTGTCCAGAGGGGCAAAGGACCTCAGCTACTTCCCAGCTGCATGCCCTTGGGCTAGTCCCTGAACCTTAAAGTGGACTGGGTGCTCATTCACCCCATGAGGCAGCTCTGACAGTTAAGGGAGACACTGTTTGCAAAGGATGTGGCATGTGCCTGGTACGTGGTGGGTATTGGACACTGGAGCTGGTGGTGTCCTCTTCTGTTTATCTGTCCATGTTAAAATGCCTTGAGGGCAGTGCCTGGCCACTCTGCTTTTGTCCCTCTCTTGGGACCAGTCTGATTTCAGCCCCAAGGCACAGTGGGGATGGGACCCTCTTTACCGTGTTGCACTATGTTCAGCCATTCACAACACATGGCCAGATAAATATAGATGACTTAAGTTAAAATAAAATCAGAAATGCAGTTTCTTGGCCTCTGTAGCTGCCTGTCATGTGCTCAGGAGCCTCCGGGACGGAGGACCTTGGGCAGAGCCTTACCATTGTGCAGAGTTGGGCCCCATAGACAAGAACCAGCTTTGCCAGCTGCCCAGCAGCCACCAATTATCTGTTGCGTGCACAAGCAGTGAGATACTTGCAGAGATGTGAAACTGGGTCTGGGAGCCCCTCCTGCGCTCACTTTTAGCAGCTTGCTTGAGTGGCTAGGGAGGGTGGTTCCCGGCAGACCTTATCAGCCTGGGATGGCAGGGCAGGGCAGGGGTTGCCCAAATTACAGCTGCTCCTCCTGTATCTGGCCTGTTTCTCCAGCCTGTCCCGCCTGGCCGGGTGTCCCTGTGGTCTTTTCTGTCTACAGGTTAGCCAGGACCCCTGGGCCCTGCTGTTCTCCTGGCCCACTGCTTCCCTCTGTGCTCTGAAGCCCTGCCCCTTCCTTCTGCCTGTACCTTGTGTCTCCCCTTCCTCTAGTCTTGACATCCATACTGGCCTCAGAAAAGCCTCTTGGCTCCCCTTTCTCAAGAAAGCTCACTACCTCACAGGGTCACCTGCTCCTGAGCAGTCTGTCAGTGCAGGGTGCTGGTCAGGTGCTAGGGAGCAGGGCGCAAGCCCAGCTGTGCCAACTTCTGGCTGGTGGGGAGGCTCAGGGCAGCTTGCTCATATGGCCTGCGAGTGCTCAGCAGGTTTGGGGATACCCCACTGGGAAGGCTCCAGGAGGAAACACGGACCGGACGAGTTGCTTTGCTGACTCCGTGCTGCTAGGTCAGAACACACCTTCAGGGGACTCTATGTGGCCTGAGGCGGGATGACAGCAGCAGCAGGGAGGGGACAGGACCTAGCACACTGGGCAGGAGGGAGTTAGAATGTCGTGGAGGATATGTCTCATGTAAGGTGGGCATCTGATCTCACTGCTGCCGGACTGAGGCAGGTCCTGTGTTGCTCAGGTGCAGAGCCTGTTCAGGAGGCAGCCAGGGCAAGGTGAGTGAGGCCAGAAGATGGCTGTGAAAGCAATGAGAGGTGTTGGCTGGGGCCTGTCTCCACACCTGGAGCTAGAGGCGAACATTGGGGAACCTGTCCTTTTGTACTGATATCAGATGGTCAGCGCTGGACAGCGCAGCCAGGCCAGGCCAGAGGGCATTCGGGATGACCTGGGATGTTTTTCAGTGTGTGCTTGGTCTCATCTTGCAAACCTCTGAGCTGCTGCTCTGAGCCCGCCCTTGGTGAGACAGATGCTGCTATTCCAAGAGGACCAGGCTGGCATTGGCCAGCCTAGCTGTCCTGGCTCTGCAGCACTTCAGTGCTGATGGTCTGAGCCATTGTCACACAGCACAGCCCCCAGTGCTGCAGTCTTAGCTCTGGGCCCCTGGGGTCCCTCTACCCTGCTCCTGTAATCCAGCCAGTACCCTCAGCAGCCAGCACAGTGGATGTTCTCCAGGACCCTGCTCGGGGTGCTGATAGGGTATTGACAGTGTTGTGCCATGTATAACGTGAATGGCCTTGACTGGGAGTGTGGGTTGCTCATGGTGTGAAGAGTCAGGCAGGCCTGCACTGAAGCTGTATCCCCAGTGTGCCTTCTAACTCAGCACTGTGTGGGCTCGGAGTCCGGTGGAAGAACCAACCCCCAGCTCAACTCTTTCTTTTTTCCTCCCACAGGCAGCCATGAGCTCCAGCCACCTTGAGCCAGGTTCTGGGGCACCCCGGAGCCCTTGCCCACAGCCTCTGTCCCAGAGCTCTTCCAGCCTGCTGTGTGAAGGCCAAAGGCAGAGGCCTGAGCTTCGCAAAAGTGCCAGCAGCACTGTGTGGCAGGCCCAACAGGGCGAGGTCAGCCCTGGCACCCAGGCCCCGGAAGAAGAGGGGCATCCGGCTGAGAGCCCAGCAGAACAGGCACAGGCCCTCAGCCCCCATCCACGGTCCACGGGCCACTGGCGGAGCAGCACTGTGGGCAACGTGTCCGTTATGAGAAGCGGGGACCTTGGCTGTCTGCAGGCCCCCGGTGTGGCCGCAATGCAGCAGAGCCATTCAGACCTGGCCCGTAGTGTCCAGTCACAGGGGCAAGGTGGTGCCCGGAAGGCCAGCCTTAGCTGCTCAGCCCTCGGTGGGGGCTCTGCTGTGCACAGGGCTCGGCTGCAGCCTGGAGATGTTTCTGGCCAGGTTGGCCCAGCCCCTGCAGCTGTAGAACAAGACCTTGTTCCAGAAGATGAGGCTTCTAACTCAGCCTGGATGCTGGGGGGCAGTCAGGCGTGGCAGCCGCCGCCAGAGCTAGGACACACAGCTGCCCTCAGCAGCAGTCCCCAAGCCAAGCCCAAAGCCACCGCTCTGCCAGCCACTGCCTCATGCCATGTTCTGCCCCCACCCGCCCTGCTCTGCAGCATGGGGGACATGGTGACCAGCAGCTGCTGCCATGCCCTTCCCACTGCAGGGGTCCTGGCCTTCCCCAAACTGGTGGCATCAGTGAGTGAGTCCGGGCTGCAGGCTCAGCATGGTGTGAGGTTTCACTGCACGGTGCCTGCACTGCTCCCGGGGCACACACACTGCTGTGCCCATTTGTGGGGCCCGGCAGTACCAGCCCCAGAGCCAGGCTGCAGGACCAAGGATGTGTGGACCATGACCTCCACCAGTGACCTGGAGCCTGTGCTGGCCTCAGGCCAGGATGCTGGTGTGCAGGTGGCCCCAGTGGCGGCTTGCAAGGCCGTGGCCACCAGCCCATCCCTGGCAGCCTCTGCTGTGCACATGTTTCCTGAGGTGACGCTGGGAGGCAGCCTGGAAGAAGCGCTGTCTCCGGTGAGGGATGTGCGGTGGGACGCCGAGGGCATGACGTGGGAGGTATACGGAGCCTCAGTGGACCCCGAGGTGCTTGGTGTGGCCATTCAGAAACACCTGGAGATGCAGTTTGAGCAGCTGCAGCGGGCACCAGCCAGTGAGGACAGCCTGTCTGCTGAGGGCCGGAGGGGCCCACTCCGTGCTGTTATGCAGTCTCTGCGGCGACCTAGCTGCTGTGGCTGCTCTGGTGCAGCTCCGGAGTGAGGGGCTATGGCTCTGGAGTTGGCCATGGCCATAGGCCCAGGACCAGGGACAGCAGGCCCCTACGTCACCCAAATCCTGGCAGGTGGATGCATCTCTGGCCTGAACATGGACAGCCTATAGACTGCAGGATGCAGCTCGTGGCCTTCAGCTTCACATAGCAAGGCTGATTTTCAAGGGCTTGATTCCCAGGGGCTACCTGCATATCCTGGGCCCTGGACTTTGGATAGGTTTCTGTGCTCTGTTTAAGCGAGATCCTGGATTTTCTGTACAAATACTTGACCTGCTGTTTAGTCTGCCTGCAGAACTTTGTCATGTTTTCTCTAGGACTCCTGGTGGCTTTCTTTTAAAGTATTGCTGAGAAAGAATGAATTCCTACACTAATGGAGGGCCCCTGGTGAGAGGTACCACTGACCGCGCTCCCTTGTGGTGGAGGAGGGGGAATTCTGAGTTGGGTTCTTCCTTGCTGAGACTTATGCTGGGAAGAGGAGGAGGGTGAGGCTGCTCTGGGGGCAGGAGAGGCTTGGGAGGACAGGGGAGGGCGTATGGCTCAGGTGTGGCTGGCGGCAGTGAAACCCTTTCTGGGCAGAGACTTTCCTTCCGTCACACATGGCTCTCATGAAATATGTGCCACATCTTGCTGTTCTTGGAACCAGGGTGGCAGCCTAGGCTGGGCCTAGTGTGGGACAGGCCAGACAAGCCACCCTCCCTCTTGTGAGTGCAATAAACCTCTGCCGGGTGGTGCTGGGGTCTCTGAAACACTCCTGGTTAAATGGCGCACTTGACTGCTAGCTGAACTGCCTGGCCTCTACCATCAAGGCTGTCCAGAATTTCTGACTGGGACTGAAGACTCAGCCAGGCCCTTGCTGTCCCCTCCTGGCCAGGCCTGATGCTGCAATGGTCCTTACAAATGTCTGCCCTTGGACTCTGGATTGCTGGCCAGACTTCCTATGTCTCTTTCAGGTCCTGTTCTGAGAAGTGTGGAGTCTCATTGCTCATATTATTTGTTTGTTTTTAAATTCAAAATAAATGCAAGCTAAGAGGTCAGTGCTTTCTCAGGCTCCTGTAGGAAAGGTGTGAGGGTCCTGGTTGTCTTGTAAATTGTGTTGCAGTAAATTCTGTTTCTTGGAGTATAAATCCAAGTCTGAGAGCTTCTACCCTGAAGGAATCCCATCTTCTCTGGAGTGTCCTCTTCTCTTCCCTAAGAGTCTCCTTCCATGTAGCTGGGGTTCCCAATGGCTGAAGCCTGGCTTCCTGGGGCTTGTTTCCTCTTGACCAGGACACAGGCATCTATCTCTCTTTTGGCCTCAGGCTGTTGTCACTTCCTGAGGTACCAAGACCCAAATGGGGAGAAGCTGTGCACAGGCCCTGCTGGCTGGTGTCACAGTGTGGGGCTGGTGGGAAAGGAGGAAGTGGTCCCTTTTGCTGTGATGTCACTTCCGGGTCGGCTGGTGAGAGTCTGTCCTCTGGTCACACTTGCTTATTTTCTTTTCTTTTTTTTTTCATTTTTAAGATTTGATTTTATTAGTACATTTTATATACATGTCATGATCACAGTCAACATTGAGAATTTGTACCAGTAAATGACTTTTCATTTTTTCCTATTCCCTTGCCCACCCAAACAACCCTCCAACCCCTTTATACATAGCTTTTTTTCCTTTTTTTTTTTTTTTTTGCTTTTTGGAGACAGGGTCTCGCTTTGTAGTTCAGGCTGGCCCTGAGCTCACTATGGTGCCCAGGCAAGCCGCTGCAAACTCAGCAATCCTCCTGTCTCTGCCTCCCGAGTGCTGGGATTACAGAGCTTTTTTTCCTTTTTATTTTACCATCAAATCTTTTCCTCCTCATTACTTATCTCTACCCCCTTTTCCCTTTGAATATTTTCTATTTCACAATATCTATCCTACGTTCTAGAACTCATGTATTCTATTTCTCCTACCAGAGAAAAGACATAGTATTTACACATCTGTGGCCTGTTTATTTCACTAAGACTATGTCCTCAAGTTGTGTCCATTTGACTATACATGTCTCAAATTTATCACACTTTATGACTAAGTAATAGTCTGTTTTATTTTATTAAAGAAACACATCTTCATCCAGTCTCTGGTTCATGGGCATTTGGATTGTTTCCAAGATTAAGTTATCACCGACTAAGCTGCTATAAACATGGGTGTACATATGTAGCTGTGAAATTAATCTTTTAATCCTTTTGTGTATATACCAAGCGTGGAAATAGTAGGGTCAAATAGGACCTCAAATCTTAGTTTTTTGAACAATCACTACACTGGTCTCCACAATGGTTGCACCAGTCTACATCCCCAACCAAAAGTGGAGAAGGGTTCCTTTCTCCTCGCAGCCTCACCAGCATTTACTTTTGGTTAATTCAAGATAGCAGTTGCCAGGTGTGGTGGCTCACGCCTGTAATCCCAGCACTTGGGAGGCAGAGACAGGAGGATTGCTGAGTTCGAGGCTTGCCTGGGCTACATAGTGAGCTCAGGGCCAGCCTGAACCACAAAGCGAGACCCTGTCTCAAAAAAAAAAAAAATAAAGATAGCAGTTATTCTTTGTGGAGTAAAATGAAATTTCACTGTTTTCATCTGCATCTCTTGAATCATCAATGATGTTGAACATTTTTTTTTTCAATTTCACAGATTGATATAGGGGACACTTGCTTATTTTCTAATGGAGATGGAAGGCATCCTAATGCTTTGGGGTTAAGGCTGCCACCTAAGGTATCGAGCTGGAATGTGAACCTGGAACCCCACAACAGTTCAAGGCCCCTGAGCTTCCTTAGCTATAAAGTGGGGACAATTCCTTGGCTGCTTTGAGAACAGATTGGAATGTCTCATGTGAAGTACTTGGAGCATGTGCTGGTGGCAGTATTTGGTGTCTTTCAGGGGAAGGGCCAGCTATTCTTGGCCAGCTTAGCTGTGGTCTGGCCGCCTGCTTAAATGTTCTCTCTCCAGGCTGTCCTAGGTCCTTCCCTTCAGGCCTATACTCTGCTCAGGATTCTTTTGAGTTGGGCCCTGGGAGATCACAGTTCCAGGGCTGCCTGGCAGAGGACCCCCTTGCTGTTCCTTGGGGCTGGCTTCCCCCAAGCTCATGGTGGCCCATGGGGAGGAGTGGGGAGGGACAAATAGGGAAGGCCAAGCCGGGCAAGGACTTGACATCAGGCTCAAACCTGGCCCCACCTGAGGAGGAGACCATATCAAGCACTCTGGCTGTCTGGTGTGCAGGCTGGAAAGTGGCAGGGCTGTGGCAGTTCTGCCCTGTCCCAGGGAGATGGAGTCCCAGGTGGCCTGGGTATGCCCACGTCCCAGGCAGTCCATCTGCAGGAGACATATGAAACCTGTGGCCTCCACCCCGCCCTTTGCTTGATAGGCTGCTCAAAGCACATCTGTCTCACTCATGTTTGTGCCAAGTGACCTTGGTTAGGAAAATGTAGAGCCTGGCGTTCACCTGTATTGAATCCTTCTCCTTTGTCATTCTGGTTGGGCCCAGTTTTGACATCTGCAGCTATGACTAACACTTTATCAGCTTTCATCCAGCTTCTCGAGAGGACGTGCCTCACACCAAGCCCAGAGTGTGTCTCTGGGTCTCCAGGTCTCCAAATCCACACAGGCTTCGTGGGTAGGCAAAGCTATTCAAATCCAGACCTTTAAGGTCTCCTAAAACCTAGTCCCAGGACTATCCCCTGGGCAAGGTGGTTAAGAGGGTGTGTCTCCTCCATGCAAGTGGCTCAGCTGTCTAATGAAAGCTGCTTCTTTTCCAGATCTGACCACTTCTGTTGAAAAAGCTCTTCTAGAAGTTTGAGATCAGTAGCAATTAAACGTCTTCAGACTCTGCCTATTTGCCCTTCTGGGGCCTGAGGCCACCTCGCCTTTGAATCCTTCCTTCTCGATCTCTGCCTCCTCTCTTCTGGGCACCCAGCATTCCGGCTCCCTGCCCACCCCCTGGGTGGAAAGCTGGGCTCCTCCCTAGGACTCCTTCATGGAGACTTTCAGGGAGTGAGAGTCCAAAGCAGGATGGCTGTCTCAAAACCAGGGCTAGTTCTGTTCCTGTGGCTACAGAGAGGTAAACCAGAAAGCCCAAGCCCAGGAGTATGTGTACACTGGCCGGGGCAGATCAGTGGGGTAGAACCCTCTTGCCCCAAAGCTGGGTCCATGCTGCCTTTGCTTCCTTGAGCTACAACTGCAGGGTAGGTCAGGGGCCCAGCCCTGAACTCTGCAAGGGGTTAGCCTAAAATTCAACCCTAATGGGAACCCTTGCGGAATGCAGCGGTTGGTGTTGACAGCTCTGATTGGAGAGTGTGTCCAACTTCAAAGTGCCAGTTCTTGGAATTCTCATTGCTGAGCATCTTTCCTGAAAAAGACATGAGGTCTTCTCTGCATCTTATGAACACCTCTAGGACCTCTGGGGTCTCCCGCATGTACCCTGTGCATTCACACAAGGTCCTCCTCGTCAGTCTCCCTCCTTTCCTGTCTCAGGCCCTCTCAGGACTCTGTTTCTCCAGAGACAGTGCTCGCTCCTGTCTCCTCTGCCCTTATGGCAGGGGACTGCCTTGGCTTATCTGCCTCTCCGGGACGCCACCTCTCTCTTGCCATGGTTGGGGACATTTTCCTCGCATGGTTGACTCTCAGCATTGCTGATGTTCAGGAATCAGCATCCTTCCTCTCCACCTATCCCTTTCCTTGTGGGACACACACTAAACCTCCTGAATGTCTAGGTGGCTCCTGATCATCTCCTCAGAGAGGGAAGGGCCTCTTTGGAGTCGCCTGGCAGGGCTCCAAGGTGTTGAGAGAGATGTTTGTCAGTGGCTGGATTGGAAGGGCACTGTGAGCCCTAAGTCCTGTCTGGGGTGCACCTGGCAAGTTATGGAGGAGCCTGCTGGGTGAAGGTGTCTACCTGCCCCCTGTGGCAGTGCAGCATCTTTATTCCTTGTGTTCAGAATCTCATGTACCTTGTGACTGAGTTGGGACATGACATGAGCCTCCCTGGGAACATGCCACGCAGTCCCATCTGTGAGTGCGTCTCCTGTGTGGACCTGGCTGGGGACTGAGAGAGAATTCTCACTTTGACGTCAAGCGGATGTGTTTCCCTTCCCGCCTGACCTGAGCTCGGGAGCTAAACCAGGACAGATAGAATTGTGTTGCCACCCAGGCTCTTCCCATTTCCGGTCTCCTCAGTCCCTCACCTGGAGCCTTCTGCCTCCCATCTTAATTCTTTTTTTAATAAATTCAATTCTTTATTGGTACAATTTATATCATCTCAAAATCATGTATAACACTGGGGAATTTGTACCAGTATATGATACAAGTTAATTCTCATTTTTACCCATATCCCTACCCACCCACACCTCCTCACCTTTAAACATGCTCTTTTATTTTCTTTCTGTATCATATTTATTCCTTCCCCCATCACATTCCCACACCAAGTTTCCTATAGAAATTTTGCACTCTATAAAAGCTGTCATACTTTCTAAATTCTTTTTTCTTTCCCTTCTCCTCCCCCCTCCCCATCTCTTGGTTACCTGCTTATTTGTGAAAGATCTATATCCCTGTTTCCTATTATATCTTTTATTTTGCCATTTATTTATACTTTAGATTTCTCATATAAGAGAAACAATCTGACATTTATGCTGTGTGTCTTGGTTGCTTCTAGGATTGGACTATGAAGAACAAAGCTTCTGTAAACATTTGTGAGCAGGTCTTCATGTGGACCTAAGTTTTGCTCAGTTGGGTGAATCTAGCACAGAGTTGTACTACTTGATAAGATAGCTTTGCCCAAAGCTACCAAACTCAGAGGTATTTTCCAAGAAGCTGTACAAGTTTCCTTCTTTCTAAGATAAGACTGATTTCTCGTCCCACATTACCTAGCTGTTGATAAGAGCCAAGTAACAATAAACATCTTTGAGAACATCTACAGATGAGCTTTCCATCAGGTGATATGTGCAAGATGTCCATTGATATGGGACAATTTGTTCCCCCCCAAATTGCATCAACACTACATGAAAGTACATGTTTGTTCACACTCACACCAACAATGGAATGTTATCAAAATTTAGTAAGTACTTCAGCTCGTTTGATAGATGAAGAGATGGTAATTTGACTTGCAGAATTGTGCTCTGAGTGAGGTTGTGTTTTGCCTGACTGCCTGAGCGAACTTGCCCTCTGGCACCTTGAGTTGTGTGATGCTGGGTAAGTGGCTGAGACATCCCTGGCCCTCTGTCTCCCTATCTCAGAAATGAGGATAATGATGGCTATTGCCTTGTTGGTTGGATTTGGGAGCTTAAGGACATCTGCATGTGAAGTGAAAGCAGGTTTTGGTTCTCAGTGAGGGCCAAGTGTTGCCATCTGTTATTACTTGAGGTGTTCGTGACCCATTGGATTTCTCAGTTTATGATCTACCTGTTCATATTGGTTTCCCATTTTCTTGGTTTCTTTGCTCTTTATCGATTGGTTACATTCTTTGTTCACCAATAACACATTTCTCTTTCAATATATGTCACAGGTGTTTTTCAGCCCAGGGTTTCATTTGCCTCCTACTCTGTGAATCCTCGTCTCAGAACCAGTGTGACACCCTCCTTAGCACCACAGCCTGTGACGCTAATAAAGCTGCTCACTCCTATCTGTCACTTACTTCTCAGGGTGGCCACACAGATTGAGTAGGTGTGCTTTTCCAGGACGGGAAGAGATGCCCAGGCTGGGCACAGTTTGCCTGGTGACACCCAGGAAATCAGGCATCCATGGCATCAACAGGACATCTTGACTGGTCCAAGGCTGGAACCGTGGCTTCTGGTTCACTGGCTTTGGCCTTCAGCTTTTGGGAGGGGACTTGGAGTGAATGGGGGAAGGGCAAAGTCACCAGATGAGTGGCCTCACTTGGGCGACCCCAAGAGCTCAGGACCTTTATTCCAATAAACTTAGACAATTACCCCCTGATGGGCACTGGAAGATGGGATCACCTGAAGAGAGACTGTCCCAGCTCAGGACTTTCCTCTTCTTGTAGAACCACAGTCCCACCGTGGAAGGGCTCCACCCTTTTGCCCTCTTTAAAAGAATTTTCCATATTGAAGATTGAACCCAGAGCCTCAATCATGCCAGAGAAGTGCTCTACCATTGGGCTACTTCCCCTTTTTTTATTTTTTAGTTTGAGACAAGGTCTGCTAAGTTGTTCAGGCTAGCCTTGAACTTGTGATTCTCCTGCCTCAGACTCCCTAGCAGCTGAGATTATAGGTATGGGCCACCTCACCTAGCTTTGTATTATTGAGCAGTGTAAGGGGTGGGAGAGATGGGGAAGACCCTGGGGAACATGATGGCAAGGTCAGAAACTGGCACTACCTTGTTAGCAAAGCCAATCTTGGATGAGCTTTGGCAAAGAAAGAATTGTCACCAGGCTTGGGGTGGGGTCTTTCTGTCTAGCTGTGTCACTGGGTCCATAGACCTTGATCTCAAAGACAGAGGGGCCCCAGCTTCCTTACCTTCTCCAGCTTGGCTTCTTCTTCAGCTCTTCATTTCCAGTCTGGATGGGAGCCTGGAAGGATCACATCACAGTGGTGGCCTCATGAGGAGGGGATGGCCTCCCTGCTGGGTGGTGGCATGTTTTGAGAGCCCTGATAGGTTTCTTATACCCACAGGTCTTCCAGACTTGGTAGTAAATTTGGGAGGCCTGGCCTGGAGGGACTTGTGTGGCTATCTCCAGGTAAGACATTCTCCATTCAACCTTCTCTGGTATTGAAAGAATCTGGTGCCAGCAGACCTGGGCCCCTCTCTGGCACAATAGGGATCTGCAGATAGCCAAGAAGCATGACAGAACCTTCTCCTAATCCTAACCCTAATCCCAACCCTAAGCCATGGCTTCTTAGTCCTTGGTTCCACATGCTTAAGATGTATCTTTCTTTCTTTCTTTTAAATTTATTTCTAGCTGATATCTGTGTGATCATTAACTGTGATATGTCAATTTTAGGAAGAGTCACCTAACAGATTAGCAAAATTCTGGGGTGTGTCTATGGATGATTGGCATGTGGGCTGCAAAATGAGAAGGGAATATTCACTGGGGATGTGACTGGATCAACCAATAGGCTGGTAGCCTGGACAGAATAAAAAGGGAAAGGGAGGAAATTTGTGGCCTTCCTTAGAGGAGCTCCAGTTTTCACCATTGCTTTTGCTGGGAATGTTTGCTTTTTGTCCATTCATCCTTCCACTTCAACCTCACAAAGGCTGCTCTGCACTGATGAGCTTCCAGACCTTTGACTTTTGACTGTGCCCAGATCATCCACCTCAGCAGCCCTCCAACACATAGTTGGCCACTTTGAATTTTTCTGCCTCTAATCCTATAGGTGGCCCCTAGTAAACTTTTGATTTTGACCTACCTCATAAATCCTTTTTATAATCATACATATATTTTATAGTGAACCTATTCCTGTAGGCTGATACAACATGAGAACATAAAAATTGTACATGGCTATGTCTTACTGTAGTACATATGTGCAGCTTGTAAGATTTAAATGAGGTAAACATATCTAACTCCTCAAACATCTATCAAGTCTGTGCAGTGAAAACCTCAAGACTCGTTCAACTTGTTAGAATGCACGGTACGTACCTCCAACCTTTCTTGAGAAGATGGGTCAGTACTTGTTTTTCCTTGCAAGCTTCTCAGAGGTGAGGATGCTGTCTCTTCCAGTCCATTCCCACAGTGCCCATGTCCAAGGTTCCCAGCAGTATCAGTTTAAGGAACCCATGGTAGTGTCCTGGCAAGGCCAGGGCCACAGTCAAGGCCGAGGACTCACGGGCTCACTTTTCCTCCCTGTCTAACATCGCCAAAGCTCAGAAGGAAGCAACCAACATAGCGTGCATGGCCAGTCCCACTCACTGTCTACCATCCAGCCTTCCCAAGGAGTCACCGAGACTAGGTGCAGGTGTGGCAGAGCATTTGCCACGCCCACCTCTCTTAACCTTGGGTCTTCGGTCTCCTTGCTCCAGGGGCTGGAAGGCATCAAATATAGGTCCCCTCCTAGAGGACTCACAGGTGGACAGGAGAAGCATGACCTGTACTGTGTGCTGTAGCTGCGAACTCAAACTTCTAGATGCCAGTAATTCTTACCAGATCCTGAGCACTCTGTAGTAAGACCCATGTGCACCCTTAAAGCACCCCTTGGAGAGCTTCTGTGGGCATAAAAGGTGCTTCAGAGAGGTGCAGCCACTTTGTTGTGATCACTCAGCTCCTCAGAGGCTGAACCCAGATTGGGGGGAGATCTCTCTGAGTACAGGTGACATCTGCAGCAGCTGCCACTACACGAGAATCCGAGTGTGGGGCTCTGGGACTCCTTTAGGGTGTGGGGATGAGCACAGAGGGGACTTTGTGGCCTCAGCGGCTCTCTGGGTGGGCTGGGGCTAGAGGCAGGTGGGCAACAGGAGAGGTGGGGGCTCACCAGGACCTCCCTAGTTGTCCTAGTTTTTTATTTAACCCAGCTCTTCTCCTACTAGATATCGTCTCAAAAGAGTCGAAGACAGCATATCATAGTGATTTTGGCTTAACCATGTTTTTTTTTTTTTTTTTTTTTTTTGAGACAGAGTCTCGCTTTGTAGTTCAGGCTGGCTCTGAGCTCACTATGTAGCCCAGGCAAGCCTCGAACTCAGCAATCCTCCTGTCTCTGCCTCCGAGTGCTGGGATGACAGGCATGAGCCACCATGTCTGGTGGCTTAACCATGTTTATAGCAGCACAGCTCATAGGAGCTACCTCCATCTTGGGAGTGGCCTAAATGTCCAACAACAAAAGAATACCTAAAGAAAATGAAGTATCTATACACAATGCAGCACTACTCTGCTCTAAAAAAGAATGAGTCACCTGTAGGAAAATGGATGCACCTTAAGACCAAACTTAAGTATCACATGGTTTCTCTTATATGAGATGGACAATAGGAAACAGGGAGATAGAGTTTTTGGTGAATGGGAAGAGGACCAAGAGATGGAGGAAGGCAGGAGGGGTGGGGAGAGGATGGGACATAAGAATGAAGGTGTGTTATGTACATGGAGCAGCTCTGCACAAGGAATGTAATCGTTATGTGCTGCAAACATGCACTAATGAAAATGTAGTTTTTAATCATGATTTATTTTCTATTTTATAGCCCTCTCTCCAGATATATTGGGGGCTGAAGTTGAGTCCGACACCCCAGACTAAACCTCAAAATTTAGAATCCTGACTGCTTCTGAAGTGCCAGCTCCTCCCTACTACTGCTCTGAGGCAGGTGGACAGGTCATGGCAAAATGATCCTTCTCAAATCTCAAGAGCCCTGTTCCTACTTTAGACCATCACAAAAGATACTGAGCATGGATGTTACAGAGAAAGTGCTTGTATAAATGACATCTGACTAGTGACGCATTTGCAAACATGAGTGACCTGGACAACCAACCTATGTGCTGTGGCTCACAGGGCACCCGGCCTGCTAGAGATGCTGGGTGGGCTGCGGTTATGAGACAAGGGAGGTAGGTGGTCCAGGCAGGGCTGCCTTTGCCCCACAGTTATCTGGTTTGACCTCATGGTGGCGCTGCTCTGTCTCAGACCCCTCTTTCCAGCCCCACCTTTCTCTGTTTTACTGTTTTTGGCCGGGTGACCTGATCCACCGGCCTGCCCAGCATCCACAATCTGTCCAAGCAAACAGCTCCCACTGCTTTTCCACCCAGGGCCTGTGCACATTCCTGGTTGGTGCCCCTTCTTCCTGGATGTGCTTCTCAGAGGCTCCCTCACGCCTGCCCTGGCTTAGCACAAGGCTCCTGCCGGCTCTGCTCAGCAACCCTGGCACCTCAGCCTGCATATGGTCTGTCCTGAGCTCCCACAGCACAACAAGGCCAAGGATCGGCTCGCTCTGGCTCTGGCAGAGCAAGGAGCCAGAGCCACAGCACCTTGTCTGTGCCAGGGACTGCAAGGTTGGGGGGAGCAGCGGCTGGGACAGACTGGAGCTGCTCCAGGGTGAAGGCTTGCAAACCCACCTTCCTCAGAGGGGCAGTTCCTGGGCCAGACCCTGGCTGACGACAGATCAGCCTACCTTCCGCGTTGGCATCTCAGAAGCTCCAGCTGTCACTGTGAGCCTGTCTGGGGCTGTGTGCTTGGACAGACAGGAGCAATGACAGGGCCCAGGAGAGTGGGGTGGTGAGGAGATGCGTGAGGAGAACAAATAGGGTCCTACTGTGAACACAGATTCTGAAGCACAAGAGAAAACTAATCCTAAGAAAGTGACATATAAAGACCAATGATAAGATGGATTCCCTGCCAAAGAGATGGGAATATAAAAACACCTCAGAGACAAAACAGAACTAAAAGCGAAAAGCAAAAACTTTAAACATTTAAAAACTCACAAAGAGGCAAGAATAGCATTCACAAAACATGCTACAAGATTAAATGAAGAAACCCAGTAAGACACGAACTGAAATCACATTGGCTCTGGAGAAAAGCTGATTAGAAATCTGGGCATAAAATCTGTGATAATTCATAGATGAGTTGTCAAGGAAAGCATTTGTGAATCAGAAGACAGAAAGCAACACGCAGGTGGAAAGAGAGGAATTTAAATGACTGAGTTTAACTATTAATATTTAGAGGAGAAAAAAAATGGACAGGATGGTAGAAAGGTAGGAGGAGAGGTGGAGTAACAAGAATTTGGTAGCCGGGCATGCTGGCTCACGCCTGTAATCCCAGCACTCGGGAGTCAGAGACAGGAGGATTGCTGGGTTTGAGGCTTGCCTGGGCTACATAGTGAGCTCAGGGCCAGCCTGAACTACAAAGTGAGACCCTGTCTCAAAAAAAAAAGAATTTGGTAAAGTTTAAGGCTTTTAGGTAAAGACATGTACAGGATGCTGAGCAGGACAAACAGAAGGAGTCGACAAGGGACCCAAGACTAGGCTATCCCTGCCCCCAACATCACCTTTCCTTCCTTTATAGTCCTTGGGATATTTGTGGTTATTAAAGGCTGACTCTAGGGCCAGTGGCCTGGTGCTTGCCATCTGGAAGCTACATAGTGCACATGTGTCAATAAACAGTCGAGTAACTGGTGGATAAGGGGTCAAGTGCTTGGAGAAGCCAGATGTGCACATCCGAGTATGTTCATGGAGTGTGGGGACACCCAACTCACCACTGATGAGTCAGAGAAGAGCCTGGACAAAGCTGGCTAGGAGCAGTATGTAAGAGAGCAGGTGTTCCCTAGGCCAGGCATACAGGGTAAGGTCAGCCCTTGGTGAGGAGGTCTTTCTCCTTTGACTCTTGACATTTTGCTCTTTTGAGAACCTTCTCCTTTGACATATTCCTCCTTGAGATCTTTCTTTCTGAAATCTCTCTCCTTGGAAGCTTTTCCGTGTGATCTTTCTTCTGTGAGATCTTTCTCCTTTAGATCTGTATGGCTTCTCAGGCAAGAAAGCAGGTGGCTTGACTGAGGCACAAACTCATTTTCTGGAAATGTATTCTGAGATGAGTGATTATAGAATAATCTCAACAGTGTGATAAGCTAATATTGGTTCAGCACCATGGGTTCCAGGGTGCTTTCACAACTGTTGTGCCATCTGACTCTGTGAGATCCAAAAGGGATGGCATATTTGTTCCCATTTTCTAGGCTGGGTAACTGATTTGGAGAACTGAAAGGTTGGGGAGCCTGTGTTCCTAAGGAGACAGAGTGATGGCTCTAAGCTGTACCTTCTGGCCAGGATCCTGTGCCGGCCTGGACATTGCCTGGCTGCTCCTTGTCTAGCAGAGGCTGGGCCACCAATGACCTTTGCTATTCCCAAACAGAGGGTGTGTTCAGTACCTGAAGAGCTTTACAACACTGCAGGTCCCCTTTGGTGGCCTCCTAGGTAAGCAGCATTTTCAGTGTTTCCAACACAGAGCAGGGATTCTGTGCCACCACCAAGAAGCAGTCTCACGTGAGGTGTGTCTTAGGCCCAGGCAGACTGATTTGGGATGGGGGTGGAGATCCCTTCCCAGGGAGGCAACTGAAAGATGGTCCCAGTTCAGCTTTCTTCTCTAGTCCACATCAGACATTCAAGGCCGTTTGGCCAGTGTGTCACATGAGTGTTCTTACATTATCCTGCATCATCTTCCCACATGAATGTTATCTAGTGGTTTAAGACCTCCAGGCACACAGGCAGTTTAAGGATGTCTTTGAGCATACTGGACAACCTACATTATCCTGTTTCCATGTTGACTTTTTTTTTGAGACAGGGTCTCACTTTGTAGTTCAGGATGGCCCTGAGCTCACTACGTAGGCCAGGTAAACCTTGAACTCAGCAAGGCTCCTGCCTCTGCCTTCTGAGTGCTGAGATTACAAACGTGAGACACTATGCCCGGCATTGTAGAATGTGATAACTGATTGCTGGTGGGCGTGAGATACCACACCCAGTATTGTTGTATGTGGTTACCGGGGATTAAACCAGGGACCTTGTGCTTGCTAGGCAGGCACGGGAACCACTGAACTAAATCTTCAGTCCCCCATGTTGACATTTTTCACTATTTCTACAAAGCCAGAGCACAATGCCACAGGAACAATAAGCAGATGCTGCTCTATCAGCGGTTGGATAGGTCCCTGCTTGGATTGACAGGGCACCACATTTCTTCCCCAGTGCAGAGCGGAAGTTGGAATCAGGCAGCTGCAAGGCTGGTAGATGAGGTACAGCTTGGAAAGGCTGGTCCTGTGGTAGTGGAACATGTGAAAGTCAGTGACAGCTTGTGTTTCCAAAACACCTATCCATAAAGTCAACAGTTGGCCTATTTGTGAATTACTCATTCTGTACACATTTATCTCATGCCTTCTGTATGTCAGGCAAAGAGCCATGTTCTGGCTGCTGGAGAAACCACCTACAAAGCATTCAATGGCAGGCAGGAGAAGTCACCCAGGGCCATGTTCTGCAATGTGATTGAAGCCAACAATCATGGAGGACCCCCCAAAGATCCTCCTCTAATTGCAAATTTCAAAGTACTTCTGAGTGAACATTCTGAAATTCAGATGGGGTGCCCCAAGGATCATCTGTATTTGTGTGATTTTGCTGGAGAGAAAACACTTCCTAGTTTCGGAAAAGAGAAAACTGGAGAAAAGAAGTGCTTCCATAGAGAGATGGGATCTCAGGCTGGGGGAAGAGGAGAGCCCAACAGAGGTGTGGGAGGCTGAGTCCCCTCCATTATGGTAAATGGGGTAGAACAGGGATTTATTTCCTGGGGAAAGGTCTGGAAGGAAGGTTGCTTTGTATCTATCTTTGCCTGGCAGAGCTGCGGAACAGAGTGAATGATCTGGTGCGCAAAGGATGCAATTTCGTGGACAGACTGATGCTAACTGCTCCATCTCCCCCTGCTCCCATGGACCTTCTTCTGGGAAGCGGCCTGTCTCCTGGAGGCCTAGTGGTCTATGTTGTCCTTTGTTCCTGCGGTGCCTCCTTCTTACTTTGTGGAATTCTAGGAGGCAAGAGAGACCAGTGGGAATCAGGAAGATTTCTTTAAGGTGAACACCTACTTAACAGACTCATCTAAAGGAAGAGCATTGCAAAGATAAGGTTTTAGTTTTATACTTTTGGTTGAAGGATGGTGGTCTTTCTAAATATGATACTGGGGAGGTGGGCAAGTAAGGTTATAGAAGTGTGACAGAGGCCCTTAGTCATGGCAACAGCCTTGTAACAGCCTTGAAAGAAGACAGACACTTGTGAATTCTGGTGAGGACATTACCACAACAAGGAGTTACAGCGACAGGGAGGGGGTGACTACCCAAGGGTGAGAAATACTTAAGTTCTACTTCTATACCATTGCCAGGCCCTGGAGTTCTCCCAGGTAGTCAACTGCTCCTTCTTGGGCCTTTGCTTGGAGATGGTGGGACTCTGAGGGCCCCTGTCTCTCATCTCTGAGAAGCAAGATAATTTTATATCCCCACTCCAGTGTGTGGGTTCCAAACTTTCTACACACTTGCTAACACTGTTGTCTTTTACTTGTGGCTTGTGGATTGTGTCTAGATTCTCCTCAAAGGCTCATTCTGTAATAGGTGGGGCTTTCAAGAGATGGCTGGATCTCGAGTGTGTGATGCTGGAATAATGGAGTGTGTGATGCTGGGATCAAGGATGTGTGATTGCTAAATTAGACCATTGACTGTGTTAGTAGAATTCTGAGTGTGAGTGCTACCTGGGCCTAAGGGTATGTAGCCGGGATGGAATTAAAAGGGACAGAAAGAGGGCTGCTGTGATCATTGCTTGTCACTTATTGCCTGCTGCCTTTGCTACCTTCTGCCCACCATGAACTGTTTCTTTTCTGTGAGGTCCCTCTGCCATGGCAGCCTGCATTGGAGCCAGCTGATCATGGACCAAACCTCCACAAACTGCGAGCTGAACTGATTCTTTTCTTCTTTAGCTTTGGGTATTGGTTATTTCGAGAAAAGTAACTAAGACACATTATTTGGTTATATACGTCCTTGTGGGTGTGTCATTGTGCCTCATTGTGATTTTAATTTGCATTTCCCTAATCACTAATGATGTCAAGAATCACTTCATGTGCTTGTTGGCATTTCTTCTTCTTCTTTTTATTAGCATGTATTTACAGAACATAAAGTTTACATTCCTTGTGTGAACTGGTATATGGACATAATGTCTGAATCTCTGTTTTCATCCCCTTTCTTCCCTCCCCATCCCCCTATCTCTTGATCCCCTTCCCATTTGAGAGAGATCTGTCTCTTTACTTTTTATTATCTATCACTTATTCAACTATAATCAAGAAATCAAATAATAACAAATGCTGGTGAGGCTACAGGGAAAAAGGAACCATTTGACATTGTTTGTGGGAATGTTTATAAGTCACAAAAACTAAACTCTAGAAGCAGCCTATATGTCCATCAACAGATGAATGGATAAACTAAATGTGTTTACATACAATAAAGTACTACTCTGCCATAAAGAAAGATTAACTTAAACTGCCTGTATCCTCTGGAGGCTGCTGTGGTAGAGACATGGTTATGTATATATCACTGAATTATGATGTCCTTAACTCTTTCCAGAAGATACATAGAAGGGAATATCTGGGTTGAATGGAATGTCTCTTTTAAGATTTTTTAGGAAATTTCATACTGATTTCAATAATGGCTGTAGTAGTTTACAGTCCCACCAACAATGTAGAAGGTTCCTTTCCCTCTACAGCCACAACAGCATTTGGTATTATTTGATGACGGCCATTCTTTCTGGACTAAGGTGGAATCCCAAAGTTGTTTTAACTTGAATTTCTCTAATGGCCAGAGATGTTGAACATTTTTTCATGTATTTATTGGCAATTTGTACTTCTTCTGAGTAGTGTCTATTCATTTCAGTCACTCATTTTTTGATTGGGTCTTATATTTTGAAAGGTCTAATGTTCCGAGTTCTGTTTTAGATATTAGTCTTTTCTTCATGGAATAGCTGCCCCCAATTTTCCCATATTGCAGGTTATCTCTTCATTTTGTTGATTGTTTCCTTTGTTGTACAGACAATTTTTTTTTTTTTTGAGACAGGGTCTTGCTTTGTAGTTCAGGCTGGCCCTGAGCTCACTATGGTGCCCAGGCAAGCCACCGCGAACTCAGCAATCCTCCCGTCTCTGCCTCCCAAGTGCTGGGATTACAGGCGTGAGCCACCACGTCCGGCATTGTGGTATGCGGTGTTGATTGTTGGTGGGCGTGTCTCCACGCCCAGCATTATATGTGGTTACCGGGGATCGAACTCAGGTCCTTGTGCTCGCGAGGCAGGTGCCGGAACCACTGAGCTAACCCTCCGGCCCGTACAGACAATTTTTGATTTGATATGACACTGTTGTTGATTCTTGAAGTTATTTCTTGTTCAGAAAGAAATCCTGTTAAAAAAGTCCTTGCTTACATCTGTGACTGGAAGAGCTTTACCTATTTTGTCTCCCAGCAGATTGTTTTTTAACAGTTAGATTGTCAATCCATTTTGATTTTAGTTTAGTACATGGTGAGAGATAATGAGTCCAGGTCTAATCTCTTCCACACGGATAGCCAGTTTTCCCAGGATCATTTATTAAACAGGCT
>PVIC010004660.1:0-14681 GCA_004025085.1 Thryonomys swinderianus
GAGTGCTGGGATGACAGGCGCAGGCCACCACGCCCCACACTGTGGTATGTGGTGCTGATTGCTGATTGATTGTTGGTGGGAGTGAGTCACCACGCCCAGCATTGTATGTGGTTACTGGGATCGAACTCAGGACCTTGCGCTTTCGAGGCAGGCACCGGAACCACTGAGCTAAATCTCCGGCCCCGGTAAAAGATTTTTATGTGTGTTTGGTGCTGAGGATGAAACTCAGCACTGTACACTGAGCCTCCTCCAAGCATTTTTTTTTTCCTTTTTGAGACAGGGTCTCGCTTTGTAGTTCAGGCTGGCCCTGAGCTCACTATGGTACCCAGGCAAGCCGCCGCGAACTCAGCAATCCTCCTGTCTCTGCCTCCCGAGTGCTGGGATTACAGGTGTGAGCCACCACGCCCAGCAGGGAAAAGTTTTTTGTTGTTTTTTTTTCCTTTTGAGACAGGGTCTCACTTTGTAGTTCCAGCTGGCCCTGAGCTCACTATGTAGCCCAGGCAAGCCTCGAACTCAGCAATCCTCCTGTCTCTGCCTCCCGAGTACTGGGATTACAGGCAGGAGCCACCACGCCTGGCAGGCAAAGATTTTTAATTGGTCCTGGTAGTTAACTATACTATCAGCAACACTGAATATCTCTTAAAGACTAGTTAGTTTACATTGTCTAAACAATACAACTGAAAAGACCGTAAGTTTCCCTTTGGTTTTCAGGAAACCTGGAGTCAAAGACTAACACAACTGGCCACTGCTTTGCCACCTATGTGTCTATGTGCAGCATTTCCAGTTCTCTTGTCCTATCACTTCCCTTTATTCACTTACGAACACTTTCTATTTTTCCCCCTTGCTGCGCCCGGAAAGGAGGCATGTGCCCCGTGACCCCGCGCACCTGTGGCCTCTTCGTCAAAGCAGGCGAAGGCGTTCCTGATGACGTCCTCGGGGTCCGTGCCGTTGAGCTTCTCGCCAAACATGGTGAGGAACATGGTGAAGTTGATGGGGCCCGGGGCCTCGTTCATCATGGCGTCCAGGTAGGCATCGGTGGGGTTCTTCCCTGCAAGAGCCAAGCCCACACGACTGAGCAGCGCGGGTCAGGAGGGCTGGTCAGCCCCCCAACTTCGTCTGAAGGTACAGCACCCAGCTTCTTGTGGTGACTTTACGAAGACATGTCGGGGGCCAGGCCGCAGCCCAGGGGCCTCAGAGCTGCACCAGCTTAGCACCTGGCCAGCCTGGCCTGCGTCTCCACCAAAGAGTAAAACACAGCAGGACACTTGAAGAGTGACAAATGTTAACCACGTAAAACCTCTGGACTCATCACTACAGAAGTGCAGTTGAGGACGGGTGCAGCTCGGGCACAGTGCTCGCGAGCACGGGGCAGGCCCTGGCTTCCATCCCCCGCAGCAGAGAACAAAACGGAAGAAACAAAACCCGACTCTGGGCCAGGAAATACCACACTGCTTGCACCTTGGTGCTGGCTGCTCCCTTCTTCACCCCAGCGGCACTTGGGCTCCCCGGGGCACATCAGGAGCTGGCCAGAGCTGGCGCCCCAGGAGCGGGGTCTGCAGAGTGGGCCGCCCTTCCGAGAACAGCCCGGATCATGTGCACTGTGGCACCAGGTGCTGACTGAGGGTGGAAGAGGTGATCTGGGCGGAGCACGAGGACCTTCCTTCCCTCTTTCCTCCTTTTAAATATCAAAACAACCTGGGCACAAGGATGGACCCCGGGGATCCCAGCATGCTGGCAGGCTGAGGCAGGAGGATCACTAGCTCTGCATGGGCAGCTTAGTGGCCCTTGTCTCAAAATAAAGTTTACAAAGGCTGCAGATGTAGCTTACCGCAAAAGCCTTGGGTTCAGTCCCTAATACCACAAAAACTAAAAAATCAAATAGCCAACCATATGAAGAATAATAAACACTCATGTACCCAAGGTCAAACAGCAGTTAGTGTGCATGTCAGTCTCCTGTGCCCCTCCCTCTGGTGCGGGGACCAGCGCAGGGCAAACACTTTCTTCACTAAGTGACATCCCAGATGGGGTCAGGTGGCCTGGAACTGTCCAGCCTCCTGACTGCGGGGACCACAGGCACGCCTCACTATACCCGCCATGTTTTAATTATGAAAAGTTACCGTGACAGTGTGACAGTCCCCTGCCTGTGTCCCCTCCCAGAGCCGCGGCCCTTCTTCCCCAGATGGCCCTTACGGCTGATGACTGCCACCGCTGGCTTCCAGCCTGTTACCTGGAAATCTCCCTCGCCAGCCCCGGCTGCCAGACTGAGGTACTGAGCTGAGTCGGAAGTGCCCAGCCACCGCGCCAGCCGCTCCCAGCCCTGCAGGCTTTGCCCTGCGGCAGGCTCAGGCCTGGGTGGCGCCTCTCACACGGAAACCTCTACCGGGGCCCCTTCACCAAGCCACTTCACATAACAAGGTGACTCATGGGAAGCCATGATCATTTCCGGGGAACAGGACAAAAGCAGCGGGACAGCTACCCAGCGAGGCCAGCATGTCGTGCAGGTCCTCCTTGTCGATGAAGCCATCTCTGTTCTGGTCGATCATGTTGAAGGCCTCCTTGAACTCCTGAATCTGCGACTGGTCAAACATGGCGAACACATTGGACGTCGCGCGCTGAGGACGCTTCTTGGTGGTTTTGGTCTTTGCTTTTTTGCTTGACATGGTGGCAGTTTAATTCTGGAGTTCAAAAGAAAAAAGGAAAATCAAGAAAGAATGCCTAAGACATAAGGTAAAGAGAGAATGCATAACACTGCACTGAATGAGAGTCTCTTCGTGGGGGTAAAAATAAGCACGAAACTGAAGTTTATTTTCAAGGTGAAATCAGGGAGCTAAAAACAAAGCAGAATTGCTGGACGTGGGGTAAAAATGAGAATTAACTTGTGGCACATACTGGTACAAATTTCCCAATGTTATATGTGATTTTGAGATGTATATAAATTGTACCAATAAAGAATTCAATTAAAAAAAAAGAACTGCTGGACGTGGTGGCTCACCCCTGTAATCCCACCTCTTGGGAGGCAGAGGCAGGAGGATTGCTGAGTTTGAGGCTTGCCTGGGCTGCACAGTGAGCTCAGGGCCAGCCTGAACTGCAAAGAGAGACCCTGTCTCAAAAAAGAAAAAAGTCAGCTGAGTCTCTGTGAGCAACACAATGTGTGAGGTGTCAGGAGGGGGCATGGCCCTGCCATCCATGGGAGACACTTAGCTCTGCCCCACACGGCTCTGTCCTTGGCTGATTTTAACCACAGCCTTTTCACTCCACAGACCACTTGGGCGCACAGCAACTGCCTGTGAGTCCTGTGAGTCCTGGAATCAGCAAAAGTGAGGCTGGTCTTGGGGAAGCAGACACCAGCCAGGTCAGCAGCGAGCAGTGAGCGTAGGTCTGACTTTCTACCCTGTGCACACAGCCGCCCTCATGCCTGGTATTCCAGCTCCTTGTACCCTGAAAATTTGCATAGTGTCATTTTCCCCTCTGCCTCGTAATGTGGCTTGTTATTTGACTTAAGTTACCCTGAATGTTGATCCAGAAACACAATGTGGTCAGCAGACACCTGATTTGACTTGCTGGGACCAAACTCAGGGCCTCAAATGTGCTAGGGGAAGGTGCTACCCATGGGCCACACCCAGCCCCACTTGACCATTTTAATCCTTCTTCACATCCCAAAGCTGTCAGAGAAGGTATTTTCTACGCTAAATATTCTATGATCCTATTGCTTCAAGATGTAATGAGTAAGTCTGAAAGAAATCAGCTCAATCAACAAATCATGTTTATAATAATAAAGTTATTTAGAGAAACTTCCCAGAGTCCATTTTAAGGAGGGAAGGTGTGGATGGAAGAGAACCAAGAGCTAGAAGGCCAGCCCAATTCAAAACGCGGTCCACCGCAGACAGAGCCCAGGGGAGCAGGCCTACAAGCCCTCTTCTTGCCTTCTTCTTTTCTGGTACTGGGGATTGAAAGCTATCACTGAGCTAAATCTGCAGCCCTATTTCATTTTTTTGTTTTGAGGCAAGTCTTAAGCTGCCCAGGCTGGCCTCAAACTTCTGACCCTCATGCCTCGGCTCCCAGGGAGCTGCGTGACAGGTATGTGCTGGCATGGCCAGCTCTAATTTCTTTTAAAAGGTTCTTAGATCTGGGTTGTAGCTCACATAGCACGTGCCAGGCCGAGTCCACCCACTGCTCCCCATCAAACCTGCCTTTCGCCCCCTGAACCTCTCCACGGTACTGATGCCATTTTTGACTCAAAGCCACTCCCGGCCTGGGGCCCAGGGACCCTGGAGATGTCCCCAGCAGGAGCCCGAGGGAGCCCGCTGCACACTGCTGTCGGACCATCTGGTGTCCGGCCGGACTCCACTCTCTGTCTCCGTTCTCTTCACTTTGGGAGTGGGCTGCTCCTCTCTCCTTGGCTCTTGGCCTCTCGAGGCCCTAGCAGTGCGGGCAGCTTCCCGGGAACTCACGCCCAGCCCTGCAGCTCCAGCCCAGATCAAGCGCCCGGCGGTGCTGCAGAGGCCCGTGCCGCACAGACACTCCCGAGAGCCAGAGTGAGAGCACACTGAGAGCTGAACCCATTTCCGCCCCTCCTGGAGGCTCCCTCCTCTCCGTCCTCCGCCTGCCCACTCCCTGGTGAGTCAAGGCCGCCTGTAAATACTTCTCCGATTCGCTCACTTCCTCAGCCTCGCCACCAGCTGAAACCGGATCCTCATCATCCCCTGGTGGAGAATTCCCAAAAATTCTCCATGGCCTCGTGGGGTCCTCAGGGCCCCTCACTCCGGCAGAGGCGGCCGACACATCAGGGCACCGTCACCGGCCTCTGCGCCTTCTGAAGGACAAGGGCAAGTTGTCCAGCACCCAGGGGTTCCCTGCACCGGAGTCTACTCTTCCCTGCCCTCCACAGCCTCGTCTCAGCCAGTCCTTGCTTTGTACATGATCCGACGACTGTTTCTAAACGCCTGGCCGCTGCACTAATCCCCTTGGACTCCTCCCCTGGCTTCCAACACGTCGTCCTGCGGTCTGGGCATGTTCTGCAGCAGCTCTGGAGTCCTCGCTCCCAAGTGTCTTTCTGAGGTGTGATCTGAGTGCCATCTGACACAGAGGCAGCTGGTAAAACACGACACTGTCCTCATCCACCTCATTACTAGACCTGGCAGCATGTAACTAACTTCCAGCTCTGCCTCGAAGTCAAAATGAACATGAAAGGACTGTCTGAGCCCATCAGGACATGGAGGCGGCCAGGACAGCACTGCTAGACTCTCTGGAAAGAGGACCCGGGCTGCTGCAGAAAGCAGCAAGGACAGCAGGACGAGCGTGACGGAAGCCAGGGGAGGACTCCGAGAGGACTTGTGGCAGTGATGAGCCATTTAGAAATATCCATCAGATCACGTACAAAGCAAGGACTGGGGGAGTTAATGGCAATGTCTTTTACTGCAACAAATTAAAAAAAATAGTAAGCATCCACCGTACTTTTTGATCACACGGTGTATTCTTCCTTTGGAAACTTCTGCTGGTATGTCCCCAGGGCTCCACGAGGCTTCTTACCTGTGCACAGTTCCTCCTGTCTGTCCAGTTCAGAATGCCCTGTTCCCCGGTCTGCGTGGGAGTGGACGGGGAATCCAAGGTCCACTCAACTCACAGCCCTCACCATTTTCAAGTGACCTGAGCCAGGCACACACCAGGTATATTATGTAAAACACACCTGCCTTACAAATGATGAAATTGGAAGCTCACAGACACTAAATTTATGCTCATTTGTGATTCATTATTTTCACTTGTGTGAAAAATACTTTTTTTTTTCCTGCTTCATACTGTTCTAGTTCTTTTAACAGTTTCTAGAAATTTTAACACAATCCAATCCGAGTTTCTCAGCCACTACTCTAAATTCAAATCCTATACTGAGTTCTCAAATTAACTCAAACTGAAATGAAATGAACTGTGAAGACTAGGTTCGTACAGTGCATGATTAAGATGCGAATGGCGCTCCCTAGCATTGCGCAATAGAACAACTTGGTGGGATTTAGTCAAATGCCAAGGTTTTCTATTAGTCATGCTCCTGCTTTGAAACTTTTACCCAGGACTGACAAATTATTAATGATTAACTTGTAAGTGTTAAAAAATACCCAACCCTATCCTTGAACTATAGGCAAGAAGAAACTATCCATAAAGAACCCAGTATATAATGTACTGAATCACCCTCAACAGCAGCAGAATGTGTCTTTCTTCCTCCCTAACACGTCTAGGAGGTAGCTGAAGGTTCTAAGACACCTGCAAGACTAAAACGAAGTCCAAACTCAGACACCACGTGAACAAGCAGAAACTGTGAACTCTGTGCAGCTTCTTAGCCCTCTCCGAAGACATTCCTGGCACATATTCAGTCCACCAAGACTTCAACCTTCCTTCGAAACCTCTTCCTAAACTGTAAGCATCTTAATGCAGGAAGACGCTAGCTGTGCACTGGAGTTACCTGAGGTTTAAAAGGTGCCGGGGTCTCAGTCTGGCCTCACTGAAGAGAACATGCGGTGTGGGGACCACAGGGAAGACATACCAGGGATTCTGGTGCCCAGCGAGGGCCGGGTAGACTGCGCTCATCCAGCCCCCCCAAGGGTGACCTTTAAAATGCCCTCTTTAAAAACTGAACTAGCTTATCAGTATCTTTAGAAAAAAATTTACATGAAGCCCTAAATTTCACTTTCACCATCTAAGGAACCACTTCGCCAGCAGCACCCCCAAATTCCAGCTGACAGAGTGTAATGCCCAGACTCCCAATGTCGTCTGCCAGGTTTGTGTGACCGCCTGGCTCCTGACAGGTCACATCTGAGCTTGTTCTTCTGACGACACTGGAACCAGCCGTGGCCCGTGACAGCCCTGACAGGCTCCCGCCCAGGCACAGCTCAGCTCCCTGCTTGTGGGAAGGGCTGGGTTGTGACCGAGGATCCTGGGAAGGAGGCGTGTGGCTCTGTCATGAGACACCACAGGCCAGCCCTGTCATCGGGTGCTGCACTGAGCTCATCCGTGGAGAAGGCCATGAAGCAGGGCTGACGGGAGGCTCCTGCCCACAGCAAGCCCCACCCTGCCAGCCATGGGCAGATGGCTTTCCTGGCTGGCATCCCAAATGCCACCTTGGAGGGGCCCGAGCCCTGGCTCTCCGACTGTGCACTCACCCTGAAGCTCCTAAGTTCGGGAGCAATGTGTTAGGCACCTCAGGGAGGCTCCAGCACGGCTGCTGCCTTGACCTCTTCCATGTTAAACAGGCCGATGGCCTTGTTTCAGAAGTGGAGCCCTGGAATTCTAGGAAGCTCCAGGGGACTACATCAAGTCTGCACTGGATAAGGAGTTTTCTATTTCGAGCTAGAACATTTTATCTCCTATTCCTTTGCTGTGCAAGCTCTGGAGGCTCCTGGTTTTTTTTTTTTTTTTTTTTTTTTTTTGGTTTTTGCTTTTTGAGACAGGGTCTCGCTTTGTAGTTCAGGCTGGCCCTGAGCTCACTATGGTGCCCAGGCAAGCCACCGCGAACTCAGCAATCCTCCTGTCTCTGCCTCCCGAGTGCTGGGATGACAGGCGTGAGCCACCACATCCGGCATTGTGGTATGTGGTGTTGATTGTTGGTGGGCATGTCTCCACGCCCAGCATTCTATGTGGTTACCAGGGATCGAACTCAGGACCTTGCACTTGTGAGGCAGGCACCGGAACCACTGAGCTAACCCTCCGGCCTGAGGCTCCTGTTTTAACCACAAGAACTGCCCCTTCTGAAGGCAGCCCCCGGCCCTACCCTGTTCTGGCCGACAACCCTTGGGAGCTCCTGTGGAAGGTCATCTTTGATAAGTACGTGCTGAAAACTGGTAGCATACACGTACTGTTCAAAAATGAGGTGCCCAGGCAGGGAGCGAGGTTTGAGAATGCGGAGGTAACCAAGCCTTAGCCAAGCTACATGTAGCACACAGGGTGCGGGCTGGGAGGCTGGAGTGCAGGATGCTCAGCGGCCTTGCAGCCAGGGGTTTGTAGGAGACGCGGGAGAGGTCCTCCGGCCAGAAGGAAGCCACCCACTAGAAAGCCAGGAGGGGCTGGGGCCAAAACTGTAAGGTCACTTTTTATTCACTCTCACCTTCAACAAGGTCTACCGCAATCTTTAGAAATCTCTCATGGATTCCCATGGTCATGCCTGCAGTCCCAACTAATTAATGTTTGTTCTAATTAAGAGGATCAAATGACTAGATACATGAGTGGCAGTCTGAAAACAGCAATCATAAAGAGAATTTAGTATATAATCAAGTTAAAATACTCCACAAAATTAACTTCATATACTTAATTATATAGAATTGTACTTATGCTATATACATAGGCAAAAGCAGCAGTCAGTTTCATAAGTATGATTACTTTCTTTTAAACTCAGTTTTTACAACTTTCAACACCAGGTAAGCTTCCCTCCTACTACATATATTTTACATTTACCAAATATATTCTGGTACTGCTGTTTCCCTCTTTCTACAGGCTTTACCATTATCCCAGGTTTCAGTGAACCATCCTCTGGACTCCCAGCCCCTTCTGCTTTACTGCAGAGAAACTGACAAGCTGTGAAATGTACAAACTGTAATGACATCCAATTACTATAAGTTATAAATGTTAACATCACTCCACAAAGTTTCCTCTAAATCAAAGGTGCTTTTCTACCCCATTCTGACTTATCTGTCTTTACACTTCTCATCAATGAAATTCTGCAGTATGTTCTCTTAATATGCCTGACTTTTTTCATCCAATGTGGTAATTTTCAGGTTAATCTATTTTGTTAGAGTTGGGTGTGGTGCACACCTGTAATTCCAGCATGCAGAGGGCCAAGGTAGGAGGATTAAGGGTTCAAGGCCAGCCTGGCATACACAGTGAGATCCAGTCTTAAACAACCTATCAGTCTATCAGGTTAAATTTATCAGTGGTTCATTCTTTCTTAAATTTTTTGTGATGTTGGTGATCAAAGCAGGGCCTCATGCACACCGGGCAATTTCTACCGCGCCCTGACCCTTCATTCCTTTTTATTGCTGGGTAGTATTACATTGCCACACAATTTGCAAATACGTTTTTATGGCCTTTTGCCTTTCCACCTTGGACTGCAGGGCCTAGGAGAGTACCCTGAACATGGCAGGTGCTTAATAAATTCTATTTAACCAAATACACTTGCTTATTTCCTGTTATAAATAGAATCCACCCCCCCCACACACACACAAACACACAGGGCCATGCAATCATTATAAGGCAGACTCTGGATCTAAACTTCAAAGTAAGGCCCTTCTCTGTGGTCTGCCACCAGAGGAGCACAAACCGAATTTAGAGAGGGCCCGTCTCTGAGGTCCACCCGGGGAGGCTCCACAATGGTACAGCTGACTTGGTCCTTTCCCTATAATCTCCTCCAACAGAAAGCTCTCAGGATAGAAGACAAGACCTGACACCAACCCCAGAAGCCCCGAGAAACGGGACTTTACCTGTCCTTCAGCCATACATGCCCCTAAAAGTGCCTGCATCCCCAGCTACTTCCCTCTCCCCGTGAAGGAATACAGGCCGCTAACCCTCACTGGGCTGCATACTCGTCTTCCTGTTTTCCTGCACACTCTACATTTTGTATGTCTTTTCTCTTTTCATCTATTCTCTTTCAGAAGACTCAACTACCAAACGATCAGAGGTAGAAGTTCCCTTTGCTTCTACATGTAGAATTAAGAAAGATGCCAATCAAAACTGCTGGTACATAGGGTATAATGAAGCTCATCTCTAAATACCTGGTGTCGTCTAAGCTTGGAGGAAAGGGAAAACTAGCCTGATTTAGGGGCTCTGAATGCTCTTATCTTTTCTAACCTGGAGATCTGCTCTTCAAAAGCTATAGTTCATCATGTCCAAATCCAGTCTGATGAGAGCATAAAAAAAATCAGGCACCACAGAAGCTATTTCTTTCCTTTTTTTTGAGACAGGGTCTTGCTTTGTAGTTCAGGCTGGTCCTGAGTTGACTATGTAGCCCAGGCAACCTCGAACTCAGCAATCCTCCTGCCTCTGCCTCCTGAGAGCTGGAATTATAGGCGTGAGCCACTATGCCCAGCACTGTGGTATGTGGTACTGATTGCTGATGGGCGTGAGTCACCCGGCCTGGTATTATTTGTGGTTACTGGGGATCCAATCAGGGACCTTGCACTTGCTACGTAGGTGCCCGAACCACTGAGCTAAATCTTTGGCCCAGAAGCTATTTCATTTAACAGAGCCTGGTCAAACAGAAGCCTGTGCAATTAGTGCCTGGGTGTGTGTGTGTTGGGGGGAGGGGGCGGTGTCCACCTTAGAGGGTGAGCTGTGTGAATTCAAAGTGATCTTGGGCAAATTACCTCATTTCTAAGTACTGTATCAGGTCCCTCAATTATAAAATAAAAATGTTTAGGAAGTAATCTTAGAAGAGCCCAGTGAAATCTAAGACGCTGTGATTTTTTTTTTTTTTACCAAAAGGCTACTTCCAATCTATCTTAAGCAAAAGCTGCCCCCAAAATCCTCTAAACACTTCCTTTTGTGCGTACCCTCACTGAAGAATCCAAATAATTCCCTTGGATCTCCTACAGAATCTTACTTTTTGTCAAGTTTTCAAGATATCCATAAAAAGATCTCACTTACCTAACTACCCTTACTGTTTGTAATGCGGTGCTAGGGATCTAACCAGGGCCGGAACACCCCCAGCCCCGTCCGTACCCCCACTTCCAGCTACAACTCATTACAGTCGTGGTCCATCCGGCAAGACATCCCACAAGACAATTCCCACCTTTCGAGCTTTGTTTATCTTTTATTTTTTGGTTCTTGTTACCTCCTACCACGGATCAAGCCAGAAATACTAAGTTCTCCTTCCTAGGGGGTTTGCAAAGAAGTCTCTTTAATTGTCCTCCTCTTCAGTCAGCATGAATGAAGTCTTTGCGAGATGCGACAGTGAGGGGCTTCGGCTCCCATGGAAAGGTGACATTTGGGCCTCTGCTAGCTGGCACTATGGGACTGGTTTCCTGATATTTCCCTGGACACACCACCTCGGGCACAAACAGCGCGCTCGCTCGAAGGCTGCTGGACCGGCCGCACGGTGCGACCCAGCGGCACGAAAACGATCGCTCACTGCGGGCCCCATAGACGGCTCGGGCCCCCGAGTGGCGGCCCCACGACGCAGACGCCGAATGTGTGCGGTCACTGTAATACAGTCCCTCTCTTCGACCACGGCGGCCGGCTTCACCTGCCCCAGAGCTTCCAGGACCCTCAACGCCCAGACCGGGGCGCCGCCGGGGCCTCCGCCTCGCGCCCCCCTCCGCCCACCGGGCCGGTGCCCCGGAGCGCATCCAGAGGGGCCTGTGAGCCAGGCGGCGGGCGTGTACAGCTGAAACCACTCACCCGGCTCCCGACACGAGAAACGGGGATCCCGTGCGCCAGGCGAAGAGCAACAGCCACAGCAGAGAAATGGGCTGTGGCCGGACGGTTTCGGCGCCGGCACTTCCTGCCGGGAGAGGCGGAGCGGAAGTCGCGCCGGAAGTCGGGCGAGTCCAACTCTGTAGGGGGCAAGACCGGGTTCCCGCAAGGCCGAGCGTCCGCGTCCGTGGGGAGCGGGGCTGCCGGGCCGCAGGCGTCCGACCTGAGCCGTGCTGCTTTCGTCTTTCGCGTCCCGCCCGGAGGCGGTGGCTCCTGTGCACCTGCGGCTGTCGACCCCAGCCCGCCCCTCCCGCCTTCCTGAGGCCGAGCCCGGTCTCTTCCGCATTCCCCCGGCGGGGCGGGGCCAGCGCGGGAAGCAATGGAATGTGACCGTAGGGCCGCGGTCCCCTAGATCCGGGTCCCCAGCGCCGGAAGCCACCCGCCCAGAGCTGCCAAGCTTAGCAAATTTAAGCGGTTAGTCTGTTAAACTTGAATTTCTGATGTCGTTTTTTGTGTTCCCTGTAATATGGGAAGGGAGGGCAGCGGCCCCAGGACATTCCTACCAGCTCTGGAAACCTTTCTTTCACATTTTAAAACCGCACCCCAGCTGAGTCAGGTTGTGTAACCCTATTCCTCCTTGCCTGCCTCCCAATTACATGGCCTCATCACGCCTCAGCGGTGAAGGTTTCTTTACCCTTTCACCCACGAGAAAGTTTTATTCAAGTTCTTTGCTTCCCTAAGGTATTAAGAGATGACTATTATTCCTGCATATCGACTGTGCAGGCCACATATGCTTTTGGTTAATAATTTCACACTATTATTCAATTTTCCTTCTACTATCTGTGGCTATAATCTTCAGGATAGTTTCCTTTACCTCAGAATAAACTACAATAGCACTATTACAAACTAATGAAAGATAGTAAACCTAACAGTCAATCTTTATTGAGCATATATTGCTTAAACACTAGCTGGATGCTGGAAAGAGGAATAATTCAAACGCTCTTCCTTCAGGGAATCCACATCTTAGAAATCCTTGATCAGTAATTCTTAGAAGGTACGAACCAGGTATCCAGCACTCTACTACAGCAGTTCTTCAATGGCACCAAGTAAAGAATAACCTGGTGGGGCTGTTAACACACAATCCAGCACTAGGAGTCCCTAGGATGCAGGTGGGGAAATCTGTACGCCCTAAGCATCCAGGTGAAGGTGATATGGTGGTCCTCACCTTTAGTCACACCTGGTTCTGAATATACACTCTTTCCTTAACCGCAGTCTGCCCTTTGATGTTGGCTTTACAGGTCTCTGTTGGTCCAGGCAACTGGTAACCCCTTACCTTGCCCGGCCGAATCACCCTGACTCTACACAGATTTTTGTTTTCTGTTGTGCTAGACATGGAACCTGGGGCTACAATAGGCACACGCTCTGCTGCTGAGTTACACGGCCAACCTTCTACTCTGACTTCTGAATTTAAGTTTCTAGAGTTGTTAGTACAATCATTATTAACCACACGTGGCTCTTCAGCCTTAATGTTAAGCCGCTTGGTTGTATTATTTGCATTTCACGTGCTCAGTGGCCCCGTGCAGTTAGTATCCTACTACACTGCATACAGATGTCCATTACTGTAAATGTCTAATGGACCGCACCATTCCAAAACAGTATTTCTGAGCTATCTTCTCTCCAGACTCCAAAGAAAGGCGTATTTATTAATAAAAAACCAGATATAAAAAACAATCTAGCACCTGGGAACTTATGGCATCGGTAAGTCAAAGATAATTTTCTATCCATTAAAAGTACTGGTTGAAAAAATACTATACTGCCAACAATGAAAGCCATGCCAAAACATAATAGTTATCTAAGAAATATTACAACCATAAAATGTGTGCAGATAAATACTGAGAAATGCCTGGCTTCTATTTGAGCAGCCATGGACATGCTTAGAACAGAAGAGTAGGTAGTTGCAAGTTGGAAGAGCAAGTGGCAGTGGATACACAGCCCTAGGATAGCTGGACAGCTCACGGATGTGGACACTCAGCTCCTGCAACCTCTGTGAAAAGTAGCAGGAAATTAAAAACCAAGTTCCAGGGAAATCTAGCAACCATCGACAGAGGCAGGGAGGTCCTAATAGCACACACAAGCCAGTCACATTGGCTAGAGTAAGCCCCCCACCCAAGCATCTCCGGTACCAGGTAAATAAAGTGATGCGCATTTCTTGGCAAGGACTCAGTTCCTGCTGTGAAGCCTTACTCCTTCAGCCATTCGAATGTGCGCCAGAGTCCAAATGGCCGCACAGTCACAAGCAGGTGGACAGACGCCATCTCCACTCTGCTGGTTATCACCAGAACTTTGGAAACGGATTGCTGCAAGGTAATTTTCATCCTGCAAACTCCTTAGGCTGGTTTTGCAGTCAAATCCAATGCTGGAGGAGATACTCCGAGCTTTCTGTGGGCTCTCCTTGTGTGAGCAGAGGGCGGACACTGAGCGGAGAACGCGACCGCGGCACCAGGAGGCTTGTCCCACTCCGGGCGGGCCGTGGTGCACTGTCCTCCGTATGGAAGGCTGTCGAAGCAGGTCTTCCAAAGAGGAAAAGGGATCTGTGAGAGGTGATTTCAGCACTGCCTTTTCTTTCTCTAGTGGCAATAATGTTATTTATTCTTTGTTGGAGATTGCTAACAAACCAGAGGTGATTTTTTCCGGTTGAAATGGAAATTCAGTTCAACAAAATTTTAGCATAATGGTGACAGCCTGGAAAAAGCCGTCTTAAATCACTGAATGACAGAGAACGAGGGCAGGTTCTGTGATTGTAATCTTCAAGGAGCAAAGACAAGCTGCTACTAGTCTATACAGCTGGCTTACCAGTCTGCAGGATCTGGCTCACTCCCCTGTGGAGAGCAAAGGTCTGCTGCCTGGATAGGTCTTTACTGAATGAGGTCATAGTTTTCTTCAGAAAGCCTGGTTAACAGGAGCATAAACTGGATGTCATCAGAGTGGTTGTCAGTCATGTTATCTTTGTAGGCTGTCATGCTTTTTAACCAAATTTCCCCAACATTTCAAGTCTTTTAAAACTCATGAATATTATGAGTCTGGTTTCGAAATCTACAGTGAATGAAAGTGTCTTCCACAGATCATTCTGAAGCAGCCCTGCCTTTCTGCAAATAGCAGAAGTTATTTTTAGGGCTGGAACAATGATCTCACTTTCTCAGGCATGCAGTTTCAGCTGTTTTGATTGTGGGCAAGTCAGGAATGCCTAAAATTCACACAGGGGCCAGGCGTGGTGGCTCACGCCCGTAATCCCA
>PVIC010004660.1:14781-61476 GCA_004025085.1 Thryonomys swinderianus
TTCACACAGGGACTCAGGAGGAATCTGCATAAACAAACTCAGGCTTTCAGTGGGGCTGTTGTAGTAACAAAAAACGATGCAATAGGAAATAGTGCACTTTCAAATTACAATGTAGAAATCTGTCTTTTTGGTAAAAAGCATTCCACAGAATCTTTGGAGCTAAAATAGTTTAAGAAATAGGAGAAATGAATATTACATGTAGTGGCCCAATCTAATGTTAAGTGGCATAAAATAATGTGCAAAAGCTTAGATCACATAAAGCAGGTGTGTCAACTTAAGGACTCATAGCTATTAATTACTATATATTTACATACACACACACAAACACACACACACACACACGTCTACAGGAAATCATTTTAAAACTTGGGTGATAAGTGTGGGAAACCTACTTAGGTCAGTAAAAACTAGATTTCCCTGGGAAGGGAAGAAATGAAATGATAGGAAGACGGGCTATGACTGTTAGAAAACTAGAGGGATGTGTTGGGGATTTAGCTCAGTGATTCCGGCGTCTGCCTGGCAAAACAGGGTCTGGAGTTCATAACCCTCACCACCATATACCACAATGCCAGGCATGGTGGCTCACACCAGTAACCCCAGCATTTGGGATACAGATTGACTGCTGTAAATTTCAGTAAGATTGCTGTAAATTTGAGTAAGATTGCAGTAAGATTGTGAATTTGAGGCTTGCCTGGGCTACAAAATGAGCTCAGAGCCAGCCTGAACTATAAAGCAAGATCCTGTCTCAAAAACAAAACGGCCAGAGATTTAGCTCAGTGGTTCCAGTGCCTGCCTAGCAAATGCAAGGTCCTGGTTCGATCCCTGGTAACCAACCACATACAACAATACCAGGCGTGGTGACTCATGCCCACCAGCAATCAGTGCCACACACCACAATGCTGGGTGTGTGGTGACTCACGCCTGTCATCCCACACTCAGGAGGCAGAGGCAGGAGGATTGCTGTGAGTTTGAGGCTTGCCTGGGCTACATAGTGAGCTCAGGGCCAGCCTGAACTGCAAAGTTGAGACCTTGTTCCAAAAACAAAAAAACCAACAAATCAAAACAGAAAAACTGGAGAGAGCAAGGAGGTCTAAAACACATGTCATTTTGTAGGACACATTCAGCTACTTCTTGGAAGGCTATAACTAAAACCCACAAAGCCGGTAAATAAATTTAAACAAGAATTTTATCATAAAGTTTAATTTTGTTTCAGAAAAAATTGAGTGAATAACTTTCTCTGAAAAAATATATCAACTCTGTGTAGACTGTAATTACTGGGGAAGAAGACCACTGGTAAGTTAAATTACCCGATCTACTCTGAAAACAACAAAAAGTCCCATTTCCAGTCTGATTATAAAGAGACATGTGCCCCAAAATGGCTGAGAATAAATACAAAGTAAGAATGGCAAAAGCTGTCAGGCTACAGGCATGCAACAGGCTCTCAGAGAAAATCTCAGAAATACCCAAAGTGGCAAAAAGGAGCATTTGGAGGGATTTGGAGTTCTCTTCAGTCGTCCTTGTCCTTGGCCCCGTGCTTGAGGATGCGCGTGAACTCGATGTAGTTGAAGTTGCCCTTCTTGTCGATGGGGGCCTCTCGGTACAGCTCGTCCACCTCCTCGTCCGTGAAGCGGTCGCCCATGGTGGTGAGCAGCTCGCGCAGGTAGTCCTCCTGGATGGTGCCTGTGGGCGGCAGGGGGCCGGGATCAGAGTCATGTGGAGAGTCACACCAAGGCGGCACGCACCGTGCTGACCTGGCCCCTGGAGATGAGCACCCATCTGACCACCAGCATCTGCTGAGGGCACCTGCAGTGTGGAGACCCATTTGCTTCGCTTGACTCTGACTGGTTTTCTTCTATATAAGATGAGATTCTAAATGCGGATAGATCTGATACATGGAAACAAACATGGTCTCCTGTGTACACCAGCTCTTGGACACCGACTGTGCCACCGACACTGTGCTGCGGAGTGGATGGGCAGCAGTGAACCAAAGTGTGTTTCTAGCCAGGGTGTTCCATACCAAGACTCTCATAAAACCCGCTTCCCTAAGAGAATAAATATAAGTTCTTATAAAACACAGAAACAGAAGCCAGAATTCACCTCTGATTTATTACGCAGAGGCCCCCAAAGTAACTCACAAAGACTGCAATCAAGAACCACTACTACTACAGGTAAGTACAGAGATCTCCGTCATTTGGAGAGCGAACAACGAAAACTCGCAGTTTCCCTGACACCGACAGCACATTTCCTACAAAGTGAGTCTGAAGAACAAGGTCAGGTCAGAAAAGCAATCTGAGGTTTGTGGGGATTTTGCTGAGTCAATCCCAGATTTTAACACAATGCACCTCCAATTCTGGCTTTGTGGTAATAAATCCTCATCTCTAAGCAATTTGTACCACCGTGACATAAACTATCTACTGTGTGCAAGGGATGGTGGGAGGAGCCAGAAACGTCACAGAGAGAACAGAGTGCTACTCAGCACAAGCAGGCATCGGGGTAGAAGAAATCGTGGTAACTGGAAATAAGTGTACAACTAAAACATAAAGTCGAACAGTGTATGTGCCAAGAGAGATTAAAAACAGAACACCTGATACACAAAGAGATCGGGAAGGTCTTTGGCTCCTAGGGGCCAGGATGCAGGAGTAAGAAATCACAGACAAGACTCCATGAAGGATGACTGAGTCTGAAAAACAGAAGACGGCTTATTCTTTCACAGTTCATTTTCTTTCATTTAAAAGTAGCACGGCTCACAGTAAAACATGCAAGCAAAACAGAAGTGTCTTTAGAGGAGGAAGAGGACAATAAGTCTTTTCTGCCTGTTTTTCCTCCACTTACTCTTTCTGGAAACAAGGGGAGGGTTCTGAGTGTAAAGGAAACAGAGGTGGGATAGTGAGAAAGGCACGGAGCACAGAACAGCAAAGTAAGTAGTGCAGCAACTTGTGGTGGCTTGGCGGGAGCTGCGGAGACAGCTGAAGGGCTGGGCACGGTGTACAGATAAGTCAGAAGGAGCTCTGCCTGCCCTGCAGAGTCCACACTACATCAGAGGCTCCGCCAACGCCAGAACTGAATGTGTCCAATGAGACGCAGGGAAGCAGGAGCAGGCTGTCCTTTTCTAAAAGCATCTGGCTACACCTTGCGAATGGGGAGCCACAGCAATCACCCCCTTGTGTATTGCCCCTTATTTACGCTTCTGCCAAAGGATCAGGCAGTTATGCAGGTCACACTGCATTTGCGTAAGCATTATTAACTCGATGCCCAGGAGTGTGCTAAGCCTTTACCCATTATCTCAGGTTCTCATTTCTGCTCACAACCTTGAGACAGACTGTATTAGGCCTATTTCACAAATGAAAAAAAGGCTTAGCAACTCGACTTGCCTCAAATAACATAGCTATTAGGAGGCACGAGGGAGTCTGAAGGCAGGAAGCCTTGGTTCCTGAGCCTATGGTCTGCCTGGCATGTTTTAAAATAGTGGTCAGTCAGCAGATCTAAAGAATGGTGGACAGATGCCTGTAAATAAACCTAGGATGGTACTGGTGATGGTAATTTGCACCCTAGCCAAGCTGGCTCTGGGAAAAGCTATTCACTTAACACATCTGTAGGCAAGACAGGGGTCATCACTGGGTAGCTCAGGCTGGCCTCAAATTCACTATACAGCCTAAGCCGGCCTTAAACTTACGGCGATCCTCCTGCCTCAGCCCTGGGTGCTGTTGTCACAGGGCACACAACCATCCCTACCTCAATCTACTCATTGAGAGCCTAATCCCTGTGGAATTAACCAGCTGGTGAAAGGATAATTGAAGTTTCCCAAAGAGGTTTCAAATATAACCTATTAATTTTTTAAACTACTATTTATGGGTAGAGGCAGTGATGTGAATGAACAGGCAGAACTGTCCAGAGCAGCCAGGACTGGTGCAAGCCTGAGGGCATCACATTAGCATACCTCTCATTAGTGTGTAATTCACATACAGGACTAAAAACGAAGTCACTTTGCAATTAAAGGTTCCCTCTGACTTACCAGTGGCCTCTTCATCGAAGCAGGCGAAGGCGTTCCTGATGACGTCCTCGGGGTCCGTGCCGTTGAGCTTCTCACCGAACATGGTGAGGAACATGGTGAAGTTGATGGGGCCCGGGGCCTCATTCATCATGGCGTCTAGATACTCATCAGTTGGGTTTTTCCCTAAACAAAAAGAAGTCAGAACTTTAATATAACAATGATTGATGACAGTGAACATTTTATCAGGAGATGATCATCTGTATAGTTTTCTATGATGGCAAAACCATTTGAGGCAAAGGTTGTCTGAATGAATGGGAAAGGTAGGAAATCCCACTGCAATGTTAGCAGGAGCAATACTGCTTTCATAATGAAGACGCACACGTACAGCTTGACACCAGGACACACAGAGACAGATACACAGATCGCTGTGTCCCAGCGGAAAGCACTGCACGTGTATGCACATGTTAACAGACTATGTTGGCGCCACAGAGCTTTCGCACTCATGAAATAACAATGAATGGTATCAAGGAAACGCCACCCAGTACATTAAAACTGCCCTTACCCAGCGAGGCCAGCATGTCGTGCAGGTCCTCTTTGTCGATGAAGCCATCTCTGTTCTGGTCAATCATGTTGAAGGCCTCCTTGAACTCCTGAATCTGTGACTGGTCAAACATGGCGAACACGTTGGACGTCGCGCGCTGAGGGCGCTTCTTAGTGGTCTTGGTCTTTGCCCTTTTGCTCGACATGGTGGTGGCTGAATCCTAAAAAAAAAAGAAACCCAAGGAAGATAAGATCAATATCTAAGATTGTTTAAGTCTGAAGGAAAACAATGATTAACAAAAGTAAACTCAATCAATATATTGATATATCTGATTTAACGAGCAGTTTTTTGTCTTCAGCAGGATAACACCACTTTGTAAAACTCTCTTGACTAATGGAAATCAGTATTCAAAGGATCAAACCAAAAGTGAAAAATCAGACTTGTGTTTTGAGCTCACTCGACCTTAAAGTTGTAAATTTTTATAAACAGTCCATCTCTCATTTCAAACTACAACTAACAACAAGCAAAAGCTCACAGCCTATGAACAGGATCACACATCCCTCATCCTGCTGTATAACAGTTGCCTGATAGCTGATAACCAAATCCACTGACTGGGTTAATAACAATGAAAAGTCAAGAATGCAACACAGGTACCCGGGAGACTACGCCTCAGTGACAAGCGGAACTCAGACCACCCTCCCTGAGTGCGCCACCTTTTATGTTCCTGCCCGAGCCAGCTGTCCAAGTACATGGCGGACCGGTGAGGAAGGAGGACAACTGACGTAAAGTTCTTCTCTTCTAATCATTACCAACAGGCACCATCTTCCACATTCAACTAACCATCATCATACCCTCACTTTTACATTCAAAGTCAATCAAGACACATTTTATTGAAAGGCCAGTGGAAAAGTATGCAAACCTGAGATCTATTCATCTATAATTAAACTTGGTAGACACTGCACTCTGTCTAAATCAGTTTCTTTTACTAGTCACCACTAAAGCACTTGATGTAAATGATTCCTCTAAACAAATCAGAGTACAAGTTTTAAAACAATTTAGTTTAAAAAGCTTTAGAGAACATTTTAAAGTGGCACAGAAACTAGTTTATTTTGACACATTTTAAGTTAATAGTAAAAAGAATGTCTAAGAATACATAAAATGAAAATTTTCCTTTCAACATTTACTTTTTAAAAGACTACATAAAATTTTGTTTGAAGCTTAAAATCTTATAGCTGTAAGATAATAAAATTCTACCGTACCATCCTTGAGAGCTGAGGTAGATGAGAGTCTGCTAACCTCTGATCAGCAAGGGTAAGACACTGTATTGAGTTATATTCTTCCAAGCAGGTCTAAAATAAGCACTACTGATTTCACTCTCTGACCAGGATAACAATTTTAAAGCTTACGTTCTGAAAACAACATTTAGCTATGATGTGGCCACACACTATGCCCCTGTTCTAAAAATAAGTCTATGGACTGCAAAGAATGAAGTACCTAGATCTCTACACTCAAAGTGACCCTCAGAATGTTTCCTATGAGTTTAAAACTGGTTTCTTACATTCCTTCCTTAACTAGACCACGTCATCCAGTCTAAATTCAATTATGGAAATAATAAGAGATTCATTCATATTATTTTTAGCTAAATCTGTTTTCAGATTTAGTAGGACATTCCAGAAAGGGCAGTCACAAATTCTAGTCCATCCAAAAAAGCATTCTTTGGGCATACACTGGGATGTGTTACTGAAAAGATATACCATAAGTGACATAGAAATGATATACTCCTGAATTTCTCAGTTTTCTTTAATAATTCTTTCAGAAACTACGTTTCGTGACCCACGTAGGCCATTCATGAATGCTTTTCACTTTGGAATACCTTCTGCAGGCTGTGCAGCTTATTAAATGATACCAAGTTGTACATTCCCTCTCTGTTAAATGTTGTTTTAAAACCACAAGGCGTTACAGACTCACTATTCTTTTGTCTTTTCTATGTTACTCAGACTTGCAGAGAGTAGAGAAGACCCAATGAAGGGCACATTATTTCCCAGTCCATATCTCTTTAATATTTTAAGCATCTCATGCCCTTGTAAGCCAAAGCACATCTTTAAAAATAGTCTGTTCTGCATGCCAACATTGTCTTCCCCTAGGATGCAGAAATGTCAGTTATTTTAAGAACAAGGAAACTGATGAGAACTACAAGTCAAATGATTGGTAATTGATTTTTTTAACACAAACTCTCATGTGACTCAATTTGGTGAGGGTGCCAAAAGATAACTTAAAAATGCTTAGTTGAGTTGTAAAGACATATATAGATGTGTGTTAAACTTCTGGCGTATTTTCTAGTCTTTTAATCAAGCTTTTCAGGGGGAAGGCAGTGCTAGAAATGAACCCAAGATCTTGTACAACCTAGGCAAGCATTCTACCACTAAGCTACATCCCTGTCCCCAATCATATTTTTTTTTACTGTATATATGTATAGTATAGTAGTTCAAAAAGTTTGTTGTTTTTGGTCAGTGCAGGCAACTGTCTCATATAGATCATTCAAAGCTGAACTGAATCAACCTTACTATGACCAGTTAATTAATGTTTATCAAAAGTCATTGGTGTTGACCACTAGTTAAGGTTGAGCTATATAAGACATGTGCCCTATCTTAAAGGACCTTAAAAATATAGATGTGGAGGCAACTCCAAGAAATGCAATGATTAGTTCAACTTATGAGATGAATCACGTATTTTCATTGCAGAGGAAAGATTCCAGTTAAAAATGTGTAACAATACTGAAAAATAACTGGTAAGATGCCATGTGATTAGCAAATATTACGAGCTCAGTAAAGATTCTATGTACAGTATTTCTAAAATATAGTACAGTATTTCAAATACTTTGAGAAGCTCTGTGCAGTATCATTTGGAAGCTAAATATCTTTACAGTGAAGAAATTGAGATGTTAGTCATAATTCTAATAAATAAGTTAATTCTACCTAACACAGATAGTGTAACATCACCAAGGCAAGTTACCACCTGAGCCTTGACTTCTTCAAGAAAGCTGGATTCTGATCCATGATTTATCTCCAACACAAACACGGAGCCTGCAGCAACAGGAGTTCAGCGCCACAGTCAGTTGTTCCAAAATAAGGAAACTGTCATTTAGTTTTTCTCACAGAACTAAAGGTACAGATGAAATAAACACGTGGAGAGAACTGAAGCAGATTCTTTGTTGTCCATTTCACTACCCCCAAACAAACATGGCTGTACATTTTCATTTAACAAGCCACAATTCTTGCGTCAGTTTATAAAGTCACAGTGAAATAAAGTTGGAACTATTGCACACACGAGTGTACGTATTCTTGGTTTAGGATGGGGGAGAATATTGCCAGGTTAGCACCTGAGACCACCAAATTAGGAGGATTCTTACTTGTGAAGCTCAGGCCTTATTTTGGAAACATTTAATGGAAGACTTTTGGTTTGCCTGGGTTATTTGTTGTGTGAAACCTGAAAAGCAGGATATTTTGCAGAATAGTCTCTAAATGATGCATAAGGATTTCAAATGCATGAGAATTTCAGATGTATGAGAAAGTTAAGGGAGATCAACAATATTCGGTTTTCAGAAAGAATGCATAACTACGTGTTAAGTCAGGGTGGGAAAGGCTGTTGCAATTAACGTGTGTGCGCGCGCGCGCACGTGCTAAAAGCGCTAAGAAGAGAATCAAAGGCTAAAACAAAAGGAGGAATGAGAAACACGCATCAGGAGAGATGTTAGACTAGATTAAGGTATGAAAGAAATAGAATGCAGAGATCACCAAGGGCAACCAGATTTCTGAGATCGAGAAAGGAAAGAATGTCTAGGAACTAAGATACCTAGAGATCCTGAAAAATCTATAAAATGGAACCAATCCATACTAGTGTGTACATTAGATTGCTCTAACTAAAATACTAAGACTCCAGTATTTATAAACAGGTTACAAACAGAAAATAACCTAGAAATTTTTTTCTTGAGAACACTTAAAACGAGAATGTACTGGGCAGTACATTGTTTCCTTAATCCTGCTTTTTTTTTTTTGCAAACTTCCGGTTGAAAGTCAGATTAGCTTTCTTAGACTGCCACACCCAAAAATTCATAACCGCTTGACAAAGACAGCTGTCAGGGTTGATGACAATAAAACAGTGCTTTTGAAAACAAAATGCTTTTCTGGTTAATTTATCAAAAGCCTCTCCGAGTATAAAACAAACACCAGTAATCTTAATAAACAGTCACTTTCTCCACCTTTAGATATAAAACTTTGCATTTAAGAAGTTAAAATTTCTTCCCCAAAGGTCTCTAGGAACCGACACGTTTCTATATACCTAGTAAACTACATTAAAAGTAAACTCTTCTTTCGCAAATTGCTTTCACTCAAAATTTCCACCCAAGAGGAACATGGTATTTTATTTTGAAATGTTCCCTCCAGCCACTAAGTAAACCCCACGTTCCTCTTTGTTCAAGTATCACTTAAAAAAGTTCTAGTTCCAGGAGCGGATTCTGAGATCAAATTTGAGTTGGTTATTGCTACTAAACGTAATCGCACAGCTGCAGAAACAGCTGCAACCCGGAGGATAAGGCGTCTCTGCGCTCTGATTTAGGTGCAAACTCCTTGGAATCGGACAAGTTTACGTTAGAACTAAACATAGTCTCGGAGTCAGCTCTGGGGGGCTCGGGTTTCGCGGGTCCGGCAGTCGCCCAAGCCTCCGGCGCCAGCGAGCTAACGCACATTTTCCGAGCTCCCACTTTGGACACAGAAGCTCAGGGTACTTCTGGGCCACTTGTGGCTACAGCCTTCGATCCCACAGCTGACCCCAGAACTCAAAACGTGGGCTCCGGCTCAACATCTGCCCAGGTGCGCCCCGAGTCCTGCAGACACAAGCACCTGGGCTGACGACCGCGACCACCACTCACCCAGCACAGCCGTGAGAATCAGAAGATCTCAGCAAACCCCGCGCTCCTGCTCCTACTCCCGCTCCCGCTCCTCCTTTACTTCTGGAGGTACAGAACACCGGCACTTCCGGCCACACTTAGCACACCGGAAGGAAGCCCGGTCACCATGGTCAGCAACAGAGTGGGCCGGCCTCATGGGAGGGCCAACAGGAGGGGAGCTGGCAGTGTGGTCAAGGCGCAATATTGAAATGCATGAGATAAGGGTATAAGCCGACGAGATATTACATGACAGAATGCGATGTGTAGAAGCTCTTTATGTTTGCTTACTGAGTCTCCGTCTTTTTTACAACTTCTTGCACTTTAAATACTGCCCTCTTCCTCTCCGCAGATGGTTGCGTCTGTGCTGTGGCTTCGCCTCTCGGCACATTCCAAAACCCTGAGAGGGGCGGGGCCTCGTAGCCCAAGTCCTTGTAGGGAAATCGTGGAGACGGAAGCCAGGCACAAATGACTCATGCTCGACCCGCCCCCAGGAAAGACACCCCTCCCCCCACACCGCTGCCGTTGCGAAGTGTAATGCGCCTGCGCAGGGGATCCTGTGAGCGCGCGCGGTACCTGGGACTCTGGCCCTGTGTGAAACCAAGTGCGTGGAGTCCTTCCATTTTCACGCGGACGGCACGCGGTAATGTTCCAAGGGCCCTTGGCCAATCACCCTGTATTATTTCGGTCTTCTAACACTTAATAAGGTCATGAGTGGTTCAAACTTTTTCTTCAAAAAGTTTGCACATGTTCCTACCAGAGCCTCTCTGTGCCCGATAAACTCCCAAGAGCTAAGGAAAGACAAATGACTGGCCCACCGCTCTCTGCGATGCAGGTTGTGACTCCGTGAAAACAGGAATAAAAAACCGGGGCGGATGCCGGGCGTGGTGGCCCACGTCTGTAATCCCAGCGCTCGGGAGGCAGAGGAGGAGAATTGCTGAGTTCGAGGTTTACCTGGGCGACATAGTGAATTCAGGACCAGCCTGAACTACAAAGCGAGGCCCTGTCTCAAAAAAACTCAAAACTGGCCCGCTTTCTCAGTATACCCGGCCCCGACCGGCGTCTAACCACGCCTCAGAAAAAGAAGAGAAAGCCCTCTCCAGTGTGTCAGCCCCCACCTCGCCACCCGGCCTCCTCAGTCAGCGAGGGAGATGCTTACTTAAGAAGTCCTATGCCCTGCGACCTGGGACTTGTCTAAGTCCAGCTATGTGCAAGGAAATCAGCATTCCACTCATTGCCAGTAACATTCCTAAATTATCCTGCAGGGAAGGTCTCTAGGAAGAAATACTCGAATTCTGTAGAACTGAAACAAAAATTATCGGTTTCTGGACTTCCACAGTAGGAGTTACTTGGGGTACTTGATAAAAATACAAGCAATTGGGTGCTTTATCTCCAGCGAACTAACAGCATCTTCAGGGTTAGGTGCCTGGAAGCGTGACTCATCTGGGAAATTAAGGACATACACAGATAGACGGCAAGCAGGACGCTGCAAACTCCAGGGAGCCTTTGTTCTTGGAATTTGGCTTTGGGAAAGTGTGCATCTGCAGTGCACAATGGCTCCACAGGGTGGTGGCCTGCCACCGCGGGAACAGGAGCCTTCTGTCCTCTCTCCTTCGGGGGGGAAAAATCCCTTTACTTTAGACCCTTTAGTTTGTTTTTACCTCAATTTGAACGCAACATTCATTTGCATTAGTGTTTTCCTCCCCTTCAACCAGTGAACAGGTGTTAAGCAGCAGGTACATTACCAAAAGCATGGTGGGAACTGTGGAAGTCAGCTTTTTCAAATTTAGATGTCTCCTCTGAGATGGAGTTGGGAAGGGCGGTAGAAAGAATGCAGAATTGTAGGAGGTGTCAGAAAAAAATGTAGAACAGGTAGCAGTGAGGAAGAAAGCCTGTCTGAGGCCTTGTGGAAGATGTGCCCACAGAACATCTTCCACAGGCCTCTGACAGGCTTACTGAAGTGAGTGCAGGGTGGGAGAGAAGCATTCCACACAAAGGGAGCAGCTTGTAGGATTGAAGGAGATCTGGCTTGGCTGATTGAAACTTGCCAGAAATGGTGTAATCTATGTTCATTTTCTCATTTCATTGGTAGGTATAGATATATCAAGGTGAGCAAGCCAATGTGAAAAATGTTTTAATATTCCATCTTATATTTTGAAACTAAATTTTGATGACTGGATACCACCCAAGGCTCTAACTTTTACAGGTGCTGCCACTTAGGACCCCTATAGAAGATCTTTAAAAAATTGAAAGAGAATCACCTTTGCACTTACCTTTTGCCCTTTTGTGGTACTGGGGATTGAACCCAGGATCCTCACACTGAAATCCATTGCCAGGGCATTGTTTGTTTTTAATTTTGACACAAGATCTTGCTAAGCCACTACACTGACCAAATTGTGTTCAAACTTGTGATCCTCATCCTTCTGGTGGCCAGTGTACTGGAATGCACAAGGTTTTGATCCCTGGTACTGAAAAAAAAAAGAAAAAAAGAAAGAAAAAAAAGAAAAGAAAAAGAGAGAAACCACTGAATTTTGTTTGAGTCATGGCTTCCATACTGATTTTGCTAAAAGAAACAAACTTCTAATTATATGTATGATGTTAACAAGTACCATTAATCTATTAATCCAGAAAAACAGTAGGAAGAACTGCTTTCTTTTAAAATAAATAAAGGGGCCAGAAATGTAGCTCATTGGTGCTGTGGCAAGCATAAGTCCCAGAGTGGAGTCCCGAGTACTGCAAAAAAACTCTATACAAACAAAAACTAAATAAAATTAATAAGATTTCATTAAATCTGTATGAAAATGAATTTTTGAGCACCAAGATAACAAGTAGTATATTAAAGGGGTATAGAAAAATCTATAGAAAGAATTGCTGAATCCATATGGTGCTGCACACCTGTAATCCTAGCACTCAGGAGGATGAGACAGGAGGATCACCATGAGTTCAAGTCCAGACTGGGATACATAGCAAGAAAGACCTTGTTTCAAAAAACAAATACAGGATTGCTGGTTTTAAAAATGTAATCAGTTATTTTTAAATTCAGAAATCATAAAAGAAATGTTGAACTGAACTAAGGATATTTGGGTGTATATACTTTTTTTTGGGTAAAAACACTTTCTCTATACTGGTAAGATTTTTTTAGGTGATAGGAATCAAACCCAGGACCTTGTCCATACTAGGCAAGCATCTGTCATTATGCTATATCCCCAGCCTTCATATTAGTAAATCTGAAAAAAAAATTAAATAGATAAGTGCTTAGAAAGACTAAAATACTACACAAAATTCAAGAGAGAATATCAACAAAACAAACAATAAGCATTACCTAGCCAATGAGTCACCTGACCCTGATAATTAAAGACATACCACTCCAATTGTAAAAAATATCCTAATGTCATAAGATATTTTGAATTAATAGCCTAACATAGCTGATGCTAGTGACAGTTTGTTAAGAAATATGTATAATGGTCAAATTACTTTTACTAAATTAACTTTATGATGCAAATATTTTTATCCCTCAAAACTACTATAATATCTAAAACAAAACTTACAGTTTAGGCAAAAAAATTATAGTTTAACATTTTATTCCTCATCTTAAAAAATGCAAAATAATAGAACCTGCTTTATTCTGTGATTTAGAGGATTAAGTGAGATAATTTATTTAAATTTCTTAGTACAAAATCAACTTTGGTTATGCTGACCTCTGAAATGTGGAGTTTACAGAGCAGTTCACCTACCCTGACTAATTTCTGTACAATTATTTGTCTACTGGACGGGAGAAAACAAACAGATTGGTCACACTTCAGTGATCATGGACTACAGGCAGCCCCCTTGGTGCTCCTGACAGTCCATGTTCCCTTTCTCTTAGATGTCAATTTTATGTCTTCTGTCTTCTCACACTTCTAATACCTTTTACCCCATCCTCACTCTCAACTGATGGCCTTGCTTCTAAGTCACTGAGAAAATCATGACTTCACAAGCTAGTATTTCATTTACCTAACATTCAACATCTGTCCCCATATGTTGTCCTCTCTTGCCTTCCTGTTATCTGAAGGGTAATTATTCTTGCTTCTATAAAAAGCCATTTTCTCCATCATCTTACTCATGTCACACTAATTCTGCCCTCTCCTCATTGGGTTCTCTCTTTCTTTTGGATTATTCCTAACAACAGTAATGTTAAAATGTATCCCATATGTGGTAGGCAGAGGTATTCCCTTCTAAAGATATCCATATCCTGATTCCAAGAACTGATGAACATATCAGGTTTTATAGCAAAGGAAAATTAAGGTAGAAGCAATTAGACAGCTACTCAACCGAAATTATCAACTAGATTGTCCTGTATTATCCGAGTGCCCAGTCCCATCATAAGGAGTCTTCAGAACAACGGGAGACAGAGAGGGAAGAGTGACTGGCAGAGTGATCAGAGAGAGGCAGGATTCTGGCTTGCAAGATGGAGGAAGGAGGCTGGGAGGCAAGGACTGCAACAGGTGGCATCCAGAAGCTGGGAAAGGTGTGAAAACTGATGCTTCACTGGCACCTCCAGAAGGGAACGTGGTCTTCTTGACATTTTGAATTTAGGCCAGTGAGGCCTGTGTTGGACTTCTAACCTACAGAACTGTACGATCATCAAGTTGTACCTGATGATATACTATAAATCACTATTGTTTTGTGAATTTGCTTTACCGGCAAAATATACCATATTTTGATTAACAGCAACAAAATCCACTTTCTGAAGACCTTTCTTTCTCTAGCTATTGTTTTCCTTCTTTGCTTTCCGTACTAGAACTCTTTCAAGGAGTCACTAGTACTCACTGTCTCTAGTTTTCCCCTTCCTTTTTTTTTTTTTTTTTTGCTTTTTGAGACAGGGTCTCGCTTTGTAGTTCAGGCTGGCCCTGAGCTCCCTATGGTGCCCAGGCAAGCCGCCGCGAACTCAGCAATCCTCCTGTCTCTGCCTCCTGAGTGCCGGGATGACAGGCGTGAGCCCCCATGTCCGGCATTGTGGTATGCGGTGTTGATTGTTGGTGGGCGTGTCTCCACGCCCAGCATTCTATGTGGTTACTGGGGATCGAACTCAGGTCCTTGCGCTTGTGAGGCAGGCGCCGCAACCACTGAGCTAACCCTCCAGCCCTCCCCTTCCCATTTTAAAAAAAATTGTGGCAAAATACACCTCACATAAAATTTTCCATCTTGGCTGTTTTTAATTGTATTGTTTAGTGTCATTAGATACATTCACATTATTGTGCAGCCATCACCAGCATCCATTGACCTAATTTTTTCACCTTATAAAACTGAGAATCTGGGGCCAGGGATTTAGCTCAGTGGTTCCTCTGTCTGCCTTGGAAGTGCAACATTCTCAATTCGATCCCCAGTACCACATACCACAATGCTGGGTGTGTTGACTCACGCCTGTACATAATCCCAGGACTCAGGAGGCAGAGGCGGAGGATTGCTATGAGCTCGAGGCTAACCTGGGCTACATAGTAGGTCAGGGCCAGTCTGAACTATGAAGCAAGATCCTATCTCAAAAACAAAAACAACAACAACAACAAAACCCTGAAAATCTGTGCCTGTTAAACATAATTCCCCCCTCCCTTCTTTCCTTTCACCCTACTAACCACCATTCTACTATCATAGGCTTTTGACTATTCAAAATATGAAAGAAGAATTATGCAGTAGTTGTCTACTTGTGACTGGCTTATTTCATTTAGCGTGATGTCCTCAGGATTCATCCATGTTGTACCATATATCACAATTTTTCTTTTTAATGGTGAAAAATATTCCACTGTATTTGTGTTCCACATCTTGCATATCCATTCATCTGTTAATGCGGCTTGATTTGCTACCACATTCTAGCCATATACTAATAATATTATGAATAGTACTGCTATGAACATGGGACTATAAATTCAGCTATTATGACTACAAAATAATGTCTTTTCCCTACAAGACCACCAAACATGTGTTCCTCAAAGTCACCAGTGACCTCCATATCTTTGTGGCCAGTTCTCAGTCCTCATGTAGCATTCAACAAAGTGATCACTCTGCTCTGAAACACTGTCTGCTCTGCGTTCCAGGATGCCACTGTTTGGTGCCCTCTTTTCTTCTGACTACTCTTCAGTCTCCTCTGCCAGTTCCTCCTATGTTTCTCTAGTAATTACTAGATCAGGATTTAGTGCCTGAATCTCCTCTTGTTTCTGTTGACATTCCTTGCAGTCCTGGCCTTATCCACTCTCCCTCAGGGCTTTAAATGCTACTTATGTACCCATCATTCCCAAACATGTATTTCTGGCCAAGGTCTCTGCTCTGCTCTCCAGACTTAGATATCTAATACTCAGCTGAAATCTCTATGAGGAGGTCTAATAGACATCTAAATCTTCACGCTCTTAAATCGATCCTCACTTTTTACTTCCCAATTCCTCTTTCCCTGCTCTTCTCCATCAAGTTAATGGCAATTCCATCATTTAAATTGCTTGAGACCAACACCCTGACTCATCTTTTCTCCATCTTTTTCTTTCATGGCTCTAACACATCCTTTCAGTCAATCTTTGTGGGATTTTTGTCTATTTAGTACCTAGAAGTATTTCTAGGGCTTAAATCAGTAATTATGATGAGACTTTTGTTTAACTCCTTCAACCAAATCTGGAATTTGGTTGCCCAAGATATTTTAATCTCAAAATAAGATTTTTGTCTTCTTGCAGTCGTCCTGCTGCAGCCTTTTAGAGTGCTGGGATTACAGGCATGTGCCACCACACTCAACTAGAGCATGATCCTTTTAAATCAGAGATTAGAATGTGCCATAGTTCTGCCTGACACCCTTTCAGAGTAAAAGCTAAATGCCTTACAATGGCCTACAAGGCCCTAAGAGCTAATAACTTGGGAAACTTATCTGACCTCATTTCCCACTTCCTATTTTCCTAAGTCTGCTGAGCCATATTGATAGCCCTAGTGTTTCTTGAAGAAGTCAGATATTTTTCTACCTCAAGGCCTTTGGACTTGATATTCCTTCTGATTTTCATGTTTGCCTGTCTAGTATTATTATTATTATTATTTTTTTTTGCTTTTTGAGACAGGGTCTCGCTTTGTAGTTCAGGCTGGCCCTGAGCTCACTATGGTGCCCAGGCAAGCCGCCGCGAACTCAGCAATCCTCCTGTCTCCGCCTCCCGAGTGTTGGGATGACAGGCGTGAGCCACCACGTCCGGCATTGTGGTATGCGGCATTGATTGTTGGTGGGCGTGTCTCCACGCCCAGCATTATATGTGGTTACCGGGGATCGAACTCAGGACCTTGTGCTTGCAAGGCAGGTGCCGGAACCACTGAGCCAACCCTCTGGCCCCTGCCTGTCTAGTATTTTCACTGCTATTCCCCTAACTCTGTGTAGTCTTCATTCAGATATCTGGTAGTCAGCCCTTCTTTGGTCATTCTATTTATGTTCCAAACCATCACTCACCCCTATTATTCCTTTGTTTTGTTGTTACTTTTACACTTATTACCTATGACACTCTGTACACTTTACTTATTTGTTTACTGTCTACCTTCAGTACTAAGTTACCTGAAGATGAGTTTGAGGCCTACTTTCTTTACTGAAAGGTTCCAACACCCAGAACAGTAATAAGCACATCACAGATACATACTACTAAAAATGTGTATTGAATTCATGAATAGCTGGAAGGTGGAGTGACTGGGAAGTGGTACAAAGATGAACCCAATGGGTAAGCAGGGACAATATCCTGTGTGACTTCTATGCTGTGTTTCTGAAGGCCAATAAGATTCCACTTATTTCTCCTGTCTCTAGGATTAACATGATCACAACTGTATGCTTTTAGACCTCCTTTTGTAATAGTATGGAGGATCTGGAAAGGATGAGCCTGTAAGGAGAAAGAATCAGGTTTTCTGTTTAATAATGCTGCTATTCACTGACACAAGAAAGACCGAGGAGAGTAGGGTGTGGTGATAGTAGAAAAATGACAGTTACTATTTGAGATATTTAGAGGTGATAAGATAGTAGTGCTTAAGCCTTCACTAAAATGCAGCCTAAGAGACAGAAAAATCTTATAAAACTATGGCCAAGAGTAATGGGGGATATATTGAGCTGATGTAATTTTCATTTAACAGGAAATCTAGAACAAGGTAATTATGGGATTGGTGGAAAAACAATATTGAAAGGGGTGAAACTTTTCTGTAATTGAAAAAGAGTAGAAAAACTTCATTTGGGGGGAAGTACACTCCAAATACAAGGAGTAAAAGTGAAATCCATACCAAGTCACATCACAGTGAAACTTTAGGGATCAAAGATAAATGATAAAAAACTTGCAGAGAGGAAAGAAGAATAGGTTTCGTGTGGTAGCACAGGAGTTAGTCTGGAGATGTTTCCCTCCAGCAACAACACAGCCTGAAGGTGGGGCAGGTGTCTGCAAAGAGCTACAGGAAGCAGCAGCCCCTCTACACACAGGTGTGTGTAGGCTCTCTGTGCAGCATAGACAGCCCTTTCTGGAGATTTCTGGATGCTGCCCTCTCTAGAATCTCCTGTGTCTAGAGATTGATCTTCTTGCCTCTTTCAGTTCCTGAGGTGGAAAATTAACTAAGGATCCCAAAATTGATTTCATAATCTTGGAGCATGTCTGGAATACTTCTGAAAACTAAAGTCCTCAGCATTTGGGACATCAGCCAAAATTCCAAGATAACAGGAGCATCATGTTTAACATCCTATTACACTGAAAAATAGTGAATAATTTTGGATTTTTTATATATGTTTCATTTGTTTCCTGTCTAGCTTATGCAAAATGCTCTATAGTTTATAACAGCTAAGTCAATTTTTTCAGTTTACACTATAACTGTAATAATAACAGTTATAATAAAATAATTTATTACTGATTTCTTTTTATTGAGCACTTTCCATGAGGCAGACTTTCTCCCAAGCATTACCTCTCAGTAACATTACCTGCAAGCCACTGATTGTCACCTTCATTTTATAGGTGGAAGTCAGTGACCTTCCGTGGTCATATTGTGGCTAAGAAGACAAAAAAGGAACCTGACGCAGGTATGGATAACTTCAAACCCAGACCTGTCAACTGTTGTGCCATATTGATTGGTAAAGTATGCTAACTGTTACAAAGAATGACTATGTTAATTTGGAGTAAGAATATAGTATTTACCTGAAACATTGACTATGTTAGCTAGCCTTCCATTACTGGAAGAAAATGCCTGAGATAAGCAACCTAAAAGAGGAAGGTTTATTTTGGCTCATAGTTCCAGAGGTTTCTCTCTGTGCTATGTTGGTCTTGTTGCTTTGGGGCTTTGGAGGCACAGCACAATATAGCAGGACTGTGTGGCACAGTGGGCCTGTCCATCTCACAATAGTGGGGAAGCAGAGAGAGAGAAGAGGGAGTCAAGGCCCCAGTATCCCTTCAAGGGCACTCCTGCAATGGCCTGATCTCCTCTCTCTAGACCAGGTCTGTTAGATTCCACCAGCTCCCAACAGCGCCAAAGCTGGGGGCAACACTGCTTCCAACATAGAGCATGTGGGAGCATTTATCCAAACTGTAACATTCACTTAGTTCTTTGTTTTTCCCAGGGGAAGAGACACTGATTTCTTGCAGACCTTTGTAGCAATGATTAATTGCACTGAAATCAGGGCTTTGGTAAAGTACCAATTTTGCCAGCCATATGAGTATGTTACAACTTTTCATTCTGAGTTTTCCTTTCCCTGGAGAAATAATAGCAGGTAAAAGCACCTTGTACCGACACTTCTATTTTAATAAACCTGTCAGCACTTCACACAGGATGCCTTTGGCATTGTCCTGCAGAGTGCCAAGTCAGTTAAGCTTTCAAGCACTGGTCTTGCAGTACTGTTGAGCAATCCCTGAGAAGCCAAAGAGCCAGAGGTTAGACCTGCGGTGCGTCACCAAGGTTAGTATACTGCACGCTTGTTACTTGCTTTAGGAAGAAGAAAGCGCCATAATACTAGGATGGACACACTTCCCAGAGTTCCTCGTTGTCTTGTATTCCCAGTACCTTTTAGAATCCAGGCACGTTATACAGGCTCACTCCTAAGTTAAAGCTGTGTATTTTACTGAAGAACCGTGGGGCACAGAGAATAGAAAAAGAAAGTGGTTTTAGGAAGTGGCTTAGAGGTGAAGATAGTCCCAGGTTGAAACTCAACCAGCTAAATGTTACTAAACCTTTGTATGATGAATAAAATCTTTAGAATTACTGTATTTTTTCAGTAATTCTTTCTGTTTTTGTACTCTTTCATCTAAAATGCTGCATTAAGGTTCTTGCCTTAGCATAACTTTAAAACATTAAAAAGGAACAAAATTCTAAATCTCTAGACCAGATGGTAATAAGTGTAAAAACAGAAAAATTAGCCAAAGAATGAAGAATATTAATAGAAATATATTTGCTAAATTGCCCACTCTAGGCTCAAGCTTATGATCCTTCTGTTTCAGCTATCTGGAGTGGGGGGATTATAGGTACGTTCCACCATGCTTGGTTTAAGAAATAATCTTTTATTGAAATATAGTTGGAAAATAATATTAAAACTGGGAATATATAGATTAATTGCTAAAAGCAGAAACCATAATAACAGGTGAATTATAGTTAAGCATAAAACATAAAAGTTGAATGGAATAGAAGATATTAGTATCTTTTGGGGAGAGAGTATAAATTTTTCAAATGACTCTAATGGATCACTGCATTACAGTAAACCACACGTATTTAAACTGTACAATGTGACAAGTTTTGACCCTCTATACTTTTGAAACCATTATCACAATCAAGATAGTGACCATGTGCATCACCCCCACAGTTTCTTTATGCCCCCTTTGGGGTCTGTCCTCCCAGGTCTTCCCCTCCCCCACCCCCAGGCGACTGTGATCAGCTTTCTGCTAGTGTATGTAGTTTGCATGAGTACAAGGTTTTAACTGGTGAAAATGTTAACTGATTGTGAGATTGATGGCTCTCTTCATAAGAGAATGCAGTAGGAAAAAGGGTGGGATGAGGTGAAATGGAAACTTAGTGACACACATGACAAAAGCTTAGTATCCAGAATATTAAAAATGTAATGGTCTGTTTAATTTGGCTTGTTTGCCAGTGAGGAGTAGAAACATCCAGACACCTCAAAGCAAAGGAGACATAATTTAGGGACAGACCCAGGAACCAGACCTAAACCGGAGAGGCTGAAAAGATAGCTCTAAGGATCGCTGGGTTGGCTCCTCGGTCTCCCTCCCACGGGCCGCGTGCTGGCTCTCTGGCTGCACTGCTGCATCTGTGCACACATCTGTTTTGCTTACTCTTCCCTAACTGTCTCTCTCTGCTGACCTGAGTTTGTGGTTCCTCATAACTCCAGGGCCATCACTTGCTTGTTTCATTCCAAGTGGACCCAGAGCATTTCTTGACTCAGTCTTTTGGTCTCTTGCTTCTTCTAGTAAGTGTATTGACACTGGATATTTCCAAATTCAAATTTCCAAGGAAGCGTATGGTTCGTTTGGCTTACGTTTTTGGCCCAGGTCAGGTGCTCTAGGTTGTTGGTCAGGATGTACGTCTGGCACAGCTCTGACCTGTGGTTCATGATCAGGGTTCACTGGCACTGAACACACATAGGCACTGGGAGCAGAACAGCTTTATCAGGAAGGACGTGAGCAGGACGGGCTGAGTCCTTGTCTGTTCAGCAAGGAGAATGGGTCTTGGAGCCTGTTAGAACTGGATCCATATCCCGGTTTTGCTGTTTACTAGCTTTCTAACTTTGGGTAACTTGCCTAACTTCTCTGATTTTAGGTTTTTCATGTATAATTTGGGAATAACAACCACATAGTGTTTTGTTTGGGTTTTTTTGAGACAGGGTTTCACTTTGTAGTTCAAACTGGCCCTGAGCTCACTATATAGCCCAGGCAAGCTACAAACTCAGCAATCTTCCTGCCTCTGCCTCCTGAGTGCTGGGGTTACAGGTGTGAACCACCACATCCAGTTTAAAATGGATTTTTAAGAGGATGTATTTTGCCAAAATAAAATTAAACATTCTAATATTTATGAAACAATGAGGAAAGAACACATTCATATTTGGCCAATGGCATTATAGATTAGTGTAATAAGTCCAAATAGCAGTATCATAAAATCCTTGAATTCATAGTACCTCCTGGGAAAATATGTCCCAAGAAAGTAATTGAAAAAGAAAACTTTGATTTGTGTAAACTTTTATAGCTTTCGTTTTAATTCAGAGGCTTTCATCATTTTATAATTAAAAGAGATCTAAGAGATTATTTTTCCTCTTGGGTTGCATTTAGGAGCCTTTCAAAAGCACTCCCATCCCACTGCCAGGGATGCCAAGTTAATTTTTCTGGAATGTCGCCTGAGACTAAGTACAGCCTAAAAGCTCCTTAGGTGCCTCTGATGTGCCGCCAGGAAAGAACCACTCCACCCAGGGCTGTGGGAAGAGCAGAGCCGGAGGGCCAGAGGCCTCCCCGGAGAACACGAGTAGCAGTGGTGAAGTGAAGATGCCCCAGAGGCTGGGTTCCAGCTGCTGGTCCACTGATAACTGTCAGTGCCGTGCGCTCTGGGCACTGGCTGAGGGGTGGACTGTGGTGGAATCGTGCAGTGCATTCGGGGCTATGCAAGCGAATCTGGGACCAGCTAGATGACAGAGTGTGCACCTGGATGAGAACCAGTGTGACTGTGTCCATGCTGCCCCACATGAGGAGCTGGAACAGGGAAGAGCATGCTGTCCCGTGCTCTTCCTCCCTGGGGCCCTGTCTCAGGCTCAGGGTGGGGTGAGGCTGTCAGTACCCTGGGTTGGCAGAGAGGACGCCATCCATGCAGAATGCTGAGGAAGCACACATCACATAATGTTCATCATTTTAATTATTTAAATGTTCATGTTTTTTGGAGACCATTACTGCCACCCTCTCCAGGACTTTTTCATCACCCTAACTGAAACTTGGCAGGGAAAAAAGTCCTCCACACCCTAACCAGAGTAACTCCATCGGGTAGTGGGCAGAGGCTAGCTGTCCAGTGGGCCCTGCTGGGCACTGAGGCTCAGGGCCAGGCCACTGGCCTTCAAGGTCACCCACAATGGCCTGATAGCACTTAGTGAGACTGGCAGAGTTCCCCATAAGGACAGGATGGGAATGGGGTGCACATAACTCTCCCCAATGATTCAGGCCACCCTCAAAAAATCAAAACAAACTGTACATACCTTATAGACTAATATGAGGGATAAGGAAGCTGATACATACAAATCACTTATAATACTCCCTGGAAAATGGTAAGTACTGTGTGTTAGCAATAAGTTTTCGTCAGTTTTGATGCTTCATTTGGCTAATTAAAGAAAAATGATTTTAAAATTCAAAACAGCATTATTCATACAGCTCCACACTGTACATAATGCAAATGTCCATTCACTGGATGAACAAAACATGGTGTATCTTTCAATGAAACACCTATCAATAATAAAAAGAAAAGTGGCTAAATTATGAAAAAACATAGGTTATGGTGGCTCACACCTGTCATCCCAGCACTCGGGAGGCAGAGACAGGAGGATTGCTGAGTTCGTAGCGGCTTGCCTGGGTACCATAGTGAGCTCAGGGCCAGCCTGAACTACAAAGCAAGACCCTGTCTCAAAAATTAAAAAAAAAAAAAATAGGTCAAACTTAAAACCATCTCTCTTTTTTTTTTTGGACAGGATCTCACTTTGTAGTTCAGGCTGGCCCTGAGCTCACTATGTAGCCCAGGCAAACCTGGAACTCAGCAATCCTCCTGCCTCTGCCTCCGTGACAGGCGTGAGCCACCATGCCCAGCATTGTAGGGTGTGGCACTGATTGCTGGTGGGTGTGAGTCAGCACGCCCAATATCATATCATTGTATGCGGTTACCGGGATGAACCAGGGACCTTGCGCTTGCTAGGCAGGCAGCAGAACCAATGAGCTAAATCTCAAGCCCAAAACCATCTTGTTAAAGGAGCCAGACACAAAAGAGGCTGCTTTGTATAATTCCATTTATATCAAATTTCTAGCAAAGGATAAATTATAGAGACAGGAAGCGGGCCCATGGTTGTCTAGACCATGGATGGGACCAAAGAGTAACAGCAAACAAATTCTAGGGAACTTTCTGGGTAATAGGAGGGTTTTGAAACTAGATTTTGGTGATGGTTGCACAGCTGTATAAATTTACTAAACCTCGCTGGGTTCTAGGCTTAAAAGGGATTAATTTTATGACCTCTCAGTTATAGTTCTGTAAAACTGTTAAAAAGAAATAAAGGTAGGGCCGGAGATTTAGCTCAGTGGTTCCGGCGCCTGCCTCACAAGCGCAAGGTCCTGAGTTGGATCCCGGTAACCACATACAATGCTGGGTGTGGAGACTCACGCCCACCAGCAATCAATACCACACACCACACTGCCCGGTGTGGTGGCTCACGCCTGTAATCCCAGCACTCGGGAGGCAGAGGCAGGAGGATTGCTGAGTTCCAGGCTTTCCTGGGCTACATAGTGAGCTCAGGGCCAGTCTGAACTACAAAGCGAGACCCTGTCTCACAAAAAAAAAAAAAAAAAAAAAAAAAAAAAAGAAATAAAGGTAAATGGGAACTGGAAATTCACATTTGCTGATTTTTAGTCTAGTTCTCACTTAAGAAAAAAAAAACATAAGCTATTATTTTTGTAAACACAGCACAGGTTCACAGTTGCAGACAAGTCTCCATGGCTTTTCCATGTTTCTGCACATCTTCCAAGAAAGCCTGTGGGTCCCCTGGTTCCCCAGGGACGTTTGGATAGTAAACAGCCTTTGAAGACAGAAAAATGGTCTCCCACTGGAGCAGAAAGGTAGGTACACGGAATGTTCATTGGAAAGTATTTGGGTTTCCTAACCTAAAGCAAGGTCATTATTGTTGTCGTTGTTGTTTCCCTGCAATGCAACTCCTGCGGAATAAGAGGCACCTCATGGTATTGCTCTGTGAGAACTGGGAGTCAATGAACCAGTGTTGACTGTGCTGGGCCCCTGCATCCCTGGGAGTAACAAAGCCCTTGATGACCCACAAGTCAGAGTCCATGAACTTACATGGAGGGTAACATCTCTATTCTATAAGAGTTGTTCTTTTTAAGCTGTAGTTGAATATATGGTGCAACCTTAAATTTACAATCTTAGCAATTTTTAAAAATACAGTTCAGTGGCATGAAGCATAGTCACATTAGTGTGTCACCATCACCACTACCGATCTCCAGAAAGGTAATCATCTTGCAGAACTGAAATTCTGTGCCCAATAAACAGTAATCCCCTACTTGTCACCCCCCAGCCACTTGTTACCTTTGTTCTATGTCTTTCTAAATTGGACTCTTTGAGGTACACCATGTAAGTGGTGTTTGTCATTTTGTGTCTGACTTAGTCTTCAAGGTCCATCCACACTGTAGTGTGTGTCCTGATTTCATCCCTTCCTTAGGTTGTATAATATTCCATTGTATGTATATACACTTCACAGTTCTTGAAACTACTGTAATTTTATTTATTTTAAAAATAAAGCAAAATAAAAGAAAATGAAAGGTAAAACTTGCATCATTTGAAAGTAATTTTCATTAATATTGGGTGTACATCATTGCAAACATCTACTAATGAATAGAGAAATAGGCTAATAGAAGTAACACTAGGAAATAGACTTTGGTGTCTTTTTTTCTCATATCAACGGCTCCTTTGACTGGGCTGTAATGCAAGAAGGTGTCTAGTTCAGCGCTTGGCCAGATCCCAGAATCTGTGCACTAGTCCTGAGCCACACCTGGCTGAAGAGGCTCAGAAGCCTTCTCCTCTCAGCCAGCCTGCCTGCCCTTTGCCGCACTGACTCTTAGCTCCTGGGGGTTCTGTCTCTGTAGTGTGTTTGGGCCCGGGTTTCTGGGGGAGATCAGTGTCACTTCACCTCTGCATTGAGAGCTTCCATCAGGGACACTTGCTACCTGCTCTCCTCCTGTCTAGGGGCAGTATTTTGTTAGTCTGTGCCCTTCGGCCCATAGTTTTGCACCAGGCACACTTTAATGTCCAAGGGCCTCCCTCTGCTCTCCAGATAGAAGTGTTTGAACAGTCATAGAGAAGGTACTTGCAATGGAGAGAGGAGGCCAAGAGAGAAGGAGAAAAGTGGGCGAATAGAAAATAACAGAATGTGATTCCTTTATACAGCTACAAATGTATCATTCCACAGAAAACCAAGGCCTCAGTGGAATTCTTTGTGCCATCTGGGGTCCTGGATTCCAAGTTCGGGGCAGTGCGGTAGGCCAGGAGCAGAGCAGGGATTGGAGCCCTGTCGCACACTTACCTGCCAATGCCACACTGTTGCAGCCTTGTCCCTTTCTAGAACCACTGGCCCAGGACTTCTCACCACCCCCAGTTGAGGAGAGAGTTTAAGTGGGTCCCTCCCAGCCTGGAGGGCCCGATACAAGACAGGGGCTGTGTTGGTTTCATTTCACCATTGCCTAGATACAGGCAAAGCACAAGCTCTAATTTTAGATATAGATCTAGTTCATCTAGTTTATATCTAGTTCATTTAGTAGGTGAAATTTGCCTTCGGATAATGGTCCTGACATAAGGCGAAATTTAGTCTTTTAGCTTATGAATAAGGAGCTAGCAAGACACAGGATCCAAGAGGGAGCCCAGGTGGTCAGCCACACTGATAGGAGTTAAAATAAGAGTAAGCAGTAGGATTTGATCAGTTGATCCAGGAAGTTCTTGAGGCAATTCTGGAATGCAACCCTCCCTACATCCAGGGATGAGTTTCAAGGAATTTAGAAATACAGAATAACTGGTTTTCTTCTGAACTCTGCACACTTAGTAAGTGGCTTAGGATGAGTCCCAAATGCTCATCTGAAACCCACAGAACCACTTGTGGTAGGTGACCACCGGGTGCCAGCCAGATTCCCCTAAAAGAATCTGGACAAAGAGCCCACATGGTATCCCCCACTTTCTAGGACTTCTTATAGTTTTCAGGAGCTTGCTTTCTTCTTACACTTTCACTAAACACTTCTTTCACTAGCTCCTTTTTGTCTGTGATTTCATTCTTCTACTTGTGAGACAGTGTGTTCTGTTTGTACAGTGATAGCTGTTCCAATGGGCCCTGTCCTCTAGCCTTTTCCATCATGCCCTTCTTGTGACCTTCACTCTTAAGGAAAGAGTAGCCTCAAGTTCAAGACTAGCCTGGGTTACCAAGTAAGACCCAGTCTCAAAATAAAGTATAAGGGTTGGGGATGTAGCTGAGCAACAGGGTACCCTAGGGTGAGTTCCTAGTACTCCCCTGTGCACAGGTAATGTGTGGAAACATATTTCTGTATTATTTTCAGAATAGTAGCAATTCAAGTCTTGAAGGAGCTCTTAGGAAGGAGCATTTCAGATGTGAGCTTTCAACTATAAGAGTTTCTGGAGCAGGAAAGGTTGATTTTGTCCACTATCCTCCCCAAAATGCTCCACACAGGAGGATGTTGCTGATCAGCTTATTAGCAAGGCAGGACTAGAATGGTTACTTTTTGGATTGATAGCACAGGTTATTAGAGCTGAGGATCATCTTAGAGATCACTGAAATTCAGTACTTTATTGAATAGTTGAAAAATTTGAGCTTCAGAAAATAAAATGATTTTGAAAGTCACTCAGTGAACAAGACAAGATAGATGACAAATACCATCTTCTAACAGACACATTTTTAATGAGCAACTATATAACTCAGCTCCCCTTTGTCCTATAACTATCCTGATAACTGATAACTGTAACTTTCAAAAGAGCTCGCTGGGCTTAATGTGATGCTGCATGCCTGCAATCCCGGTACACGGGAGGCAAAGGCAGGAGGATTCCTACAAGTTGAGGCCAGCCTTTTCTACATAGTGACTCAAGACCAGGCTGAGCTACATAGTGAGACCTTGTCTCAGAAAACCGAAATATATAAATAAATAAGCAAATAAAATATCCGAATAAGCTCAGTCAACGATTTAGATTTCTGGTGTAGGCATCTGCATTGAAGAATTATTGTTTAGAGTTTGGAAATTCTTGATTATAGATCTTAGCTGTCTTTTTGTTTCTTTCTCCATACCTAGCACAATTCTACATTTCACTTTTTTGGTTCTTATCTTTGAAAGGTGAGGGATTTGTTTTGGCTTCACGTTGTACAGATGTAGAAGCTGCTCACTTCTTCTGCCTGTGGACTCACTTGTCCTATGTGACCTCACTATTCTCAAGAGTCTGTCTCCTCAGCCGTACAGATGCTGCTTTGACGGGAGGAGTTGGTCCCCCTGTGCCCAGAGCACAGCACAATGCTTGCAATACTGGAAGGTTTTCAATAAATGCTTCAAGAACTGAGCTGGGTAAAAATAAATTTTTATTTTTATATATTGCGGATTTATTTAGGTTTTAGGTTTTATTTGTTAGTTAAAATGAGTCACAAAACAAAACTTGCCTAATAATCAGTTGAAATTTAGTTCTGTTTTCTTTACATTTTATTTATTTATTTATTTATTTATTAAGACAGGGTCTCACTTTGTAGTTCAGGCTGGCTCTGAGCTCACTGTGTAGCCCAGGCAAGACTCAAACTCAGCAATCCTCGTGTCTCTGCCTCCCGAGTGCTGGGATGACAGGCGTGAGCCACCATGCCCGACACTGTGTTATGCGGTATTGATTGCTGGTGGGCATGAGTCTGCACGCCCAGCATTGTATGTGGTTACCGGGGATCGAACTCAGGACCCTGCACTTGCGAGGCAGGCGCCGGAACCACTGAGCTAACCCTCTGGCCCTACATTTTTTTTTTTTTTTTTTTGAGACAGGGTCTTGCTTTGTAGTTCAGGCTGGCCCTAAGCTATATAACCCAGGCAAGCCTCGAACTCAGCAATCCTCCTGCCTCTGCCTCCCGAGTGCTGGGATTATAGGTGTGAGCCACCATGCCCAGCCCTACATTTTATTTTTTAAAGAATATTTCTTTTGTTTATTCTCTCATGTACAGAGCAGTGATTTCCTATTAATTATTTCATCTACTACTGTAAAATAAAAACAAGCTGACAAAATGCTAGGGACTAAATATAATTATACATTTATTTTGGCTTTTTGAATATATGACTGCTAGTTTCATGTGTTTCTTCACACTTAGAAAATATTAGTATTCTCCAAATTTTTTTGAAAAGAGACTGTTTTAAGGCCACTTTAAAAAACAAACTAGACTTCTTGAAGCAAACATTTCTTGAAGTCTTTAGACTATTAACAGTTACATGCTTGGCTGCTTTATGTATTTATTTTACTTTATTATTTTTTGGTTTTGTTTTCTGTTTTTTTGTTTTTGCATTACCAGGGATTGAAGTCAGGATCTTGAGCCTGCCAGGCAGCCACAGTGCTGCTGAGCTACATCTCCAGCCCCTATTTTTTTTTTTTTTTTTTGAGACAGGGTCTCGCTTTTAGTTCAGGCTGGCCCTGAGCTCACTGTGTAGCCCAGGCAAGCCTCAAACTCAGCAATCCTCCTGCCTCTGCCTCCTGAGTGCTGGGATTACAGGTGTGAGCCACCACGCCCAGCATTGTAGGGTGTGGCACTGATTGCTGGTGGGTATGAGTCAGCATGCCCAATATCATATCTTTGTATGTGGTTACCGGGATGAACCAGGGACCTTGTGCTTGCTAGACAGGCAGTAGAACCACTGAGCTAAATCTCTGGCCCCCCTATTTTTGTTTTTTTGAGACAGGGTCTTGCTATGTAGTGTAAATTGGCCTTGAATTCACTGTGTAGGTCAGGCTGGCCTTAAACTTGTGATGATCCTCCTGTCTCAGCCTCCTCAGCATTGATATTACTATCATGAATCACCATGCCTGACAGTATATGCCTTTTAAAAATTGTTTTTCATTAGATGATTTTCTGGGAAGTTTGATTAGGACTCCATTAGGTTTTAAGAATAATTACACATCTGTGAGGGTATCATGGATAAACTAGAGTAATTAACACCAGAATGAAAACACACCTGTAAACGAATGGAGACTAAATTACAGTAATTGATTTGAATGAGCCCATATAAATTTCTTCCTTCATTGGCTTTATTAGCCAATACGTTATTATGCAACTTATTATATTAACATTATTCTGGATAAAAATGCTTTTAGGGAAAAGTAATCCTAGATGATGCTATAGCACAAACAGCACTTCAGACACTGGACTGAGTTGTTGCCCATACTTCTTTTGCCCAATTCTTATATATTTCTTTGGGACAATACTCTGGCTTTCACTGAGCTCCTCAACGTTGATAAATACATTATAATAGCTTTCTATAGTTTACATGGACTTCTCATTTTGAATTCCTTTTTTTTTTTTTGAGACAGGGTCTCGCTTTGTAGTTCAGGCTGGCTCTGAGCTTGCTATGTAGTCCAGGCAAGCCTTGAACTCAGCAATCCTCCTGTCTCTGCCTCCCGAGTGCTGGGATGACAGATGCGAGCCACCACACCCAGCACTGTGGTATGTGGTGCTGATTGCTGGTTGATTGTTGGTGGGCATGAGTCACCACGCCCAGCACTGTATGTGGTTACTGGGATCGAACTCAGGACCTTGTGCTTGCGAGGCAGGCGCTGGAACCACTGAGCTAAATCTCCGGCCCTCATTTTGAATTCTTAACAAGGATCAAAGTTCAGTAAATATTTCAGTTTGATATATTGATAAATAGAGCCAATACACTGTCCTCTAACAGATCACTGATTGATTGCAGAAAAGACAGAGGAAGCCCCTCTCTGTGACAGTAATGCACACTACTAAATCTGTTTTCCCTGTCTACACACACAAACACACACACACACACACACACAGAGTGAGATGTCTGAGAGAGAGGACAACATGATGTCTCAGACCCGGGCTTGAATCTTTGGTCACATTTGCATTTTGTGACTTTAACCTCTCTAAATATCAATTCTTTTTTTTTTTTTTGAGACAGTCTCACTTTGTAGTTCAGGCTGGCCCTGAGCTCACTATGTAGCTCAGGCAAGCCTCGAACTCAGCAATCCGCCTGCCTCTGCCTCCCGAGTGCTGGGATGACAGGTGTGAGCCACCACGCCCAGCACTGTGGTATGTGGTATGACTGCTGGTGGGCGTGAGTCTCCACGTCCAGTATTGTATATGGTTGCAGGGGACTGAACTCAGGACTTTGAGCTTGCGCAGCAGGTGCCGGAACCACTGAGCTAAATTTCCAGCCCCCTCTAAATATGAATTCTACAAGAAATAAAATGTTTTTATATATCTGTGATGATCAAATAACATATTGCTAAGCAGCTGGCAATGATCACCGGCACATGGTAATCACTAAATCTCCACTAGTCCTGTGATAGTTTACAGCTCTTATTTGTGTTTGCTTTTCCTCTTCTCTGCTCTGAAGAGATTTGAAGCAATTTACCACATTCTACAAAAATGGCTCACCAGGAACAATTCCAGTGGGTGAAGGAAACCGGAGAAGACCTCTGTTGGGCATCCATGTAGAGGACAAATGGCTGCTTGGGAGCGTAAAGCTCTAAACATTCTCCCGTGGGTAGCTATGCCCATATGCACACCGGAAGGAGGAGCTCGTGGGTGAAGAACTGTCAGGCTGAGCTTTCTCAGGTAGTGGATGAGGAGACACGGAAATACACTTCTTCCTTGCTTGTGTCACCCGAGGCTGGCTGTTACCAAGAGAGACTTACATTGCACTTGGAAGACCATTTCAGATATCTAGTTCCTCATCAGCCATGTGTGACGAGTACACAGGCTGTGGGACCCAGAGATCTCCGAAAAAATTGCATTTGTGTCACCCACAAGCTGAGTGACCCCGGCAAATGGCTTCATCTCCCCAAGCCTCGATTCCTTCACCTTTTTTTTTTTTTTTTTTTGAGACAGGGTCTCGCTTTGTAGTTCAGGCTGGCCCTGAGCTCACTATGTAGCCCAGGCAACACTCAAACTCAGCAATCCTCCTGCCTCTGCCTCCTAAGGGCTGGGATGACAGGTGTGAGGCACCACCCCCGGCATTGTGATATACGGTACTGATTGCTGGTGGGCGTGAGTCACCACTCCCAGTATTGTGGTATGTGGTTACCAGGATCAAGCCAGGGACCTTGCACTTGCTAGGCAGGGCCCGGAACCACTGCGCTAAATCTCCGACCCCTCTTTCACCTCTTTAATGGAGCTCATGATCCCTCCCTCACAGGACCTTATGAGAAGTCAGTGGAATCACAGATAAAATGCTTGTCCCAGCATCTGGCATGTGATAGGTCCTCAGACTGCTAACTGTCATCAGGAAAGTTGTATCACCCCAGTGAGAATGGCTGTTATACAAAAGACAGAGTGCTGAGGAGGGCGTGAAGAAAATAGACCCCTGGACACTCTTAGTGGGAATTAAGTTAGTACAGTCATCATCGAAAATAGTAAGGAAGTTCCTAAAAAGTTAAAATAGAAGTACCATGCAATCCAGCAGGGCCACTGCTGAGTGTGCGTGGAGGAAATGGAACCCTGATGTTCAGGACATCCGTGCTGCCATGTTCGCCGCAGCAGTGCTTACAACAGCCAAGCAACGGAAGCAGCCAGTGTGACGAGAACGCACATGTGCCCAGTGAAATCCTGGTCAGCGCTACAAATACGGAATCTTATCGCCTGCGGCAACACAGACGGATGTGGAAAGCATTCTGTCCAGTGAAATAAGCCAGACACAGAAAGGCAAGTGCCGCACGATCTTCCTCGCGTGTGGAGGCAGGAAAAGTTGATCCGGTAGAGGTTGAAGGGACACTGGTCACTGCGAGATGCTGAGGAGACAGCGGGCGGGAAATACAGGGAGATGCTGATCCTCCGCGTCAAGTTCTAGCCGATAGGAGCAGGATGACTATTGAGGTGGCAGCGCACTGTGTATCTCAACACGCTCATAGGATTTTGAATGTTGCCACTAAAAAAGAATGGCAGGTGTTTGAGGAGACATGTTCATCCTGATTGAAACACTGTACAATAAATACATGACTTGAAACATCACATACTACCCCTTTAGTATGTGCATTTATGTAAGCACTATAATAAATTTATGATTAATTAAAAATAAATTTATACAAATAAAAATTTGAAAAGAAAGTCTGTTTAGTATTTGATTGAGATGAGTGATGTGTATTCAGTCAGTGTAACCAGTTGTCAGAACATGGGCTGATATATCAGGATGTCAGTCTGCTCGCTATATTTACTTTGAACAGTGAACTTTTCTGTATTACTCCTCAGAGTAATAACAGTAATAAGAGTTGGCATTAATGAGCCTTTGTTCCCTAGCAGTCCCTGGGTAAGTGCTTTATCTTCATCATCACATTTAACTTCCACAGCAATCCTGTAACTGAGATATTATCATCTCCCCCCTCCTGGGGAGGAAAATGATACTGCTTGAGGCCACGTGGCCAGGAAAGGCCATCAGGGGACCAGAACCTGGGTCTGATTAGGGTCTACAGTGAGGCTCTAATCATAGATTACACCTCCTCCTTAGTTACACCATCTGAAAAACAAAGACTCTTGTTTGTTAGACGCTACTGAGTTTAGAGAGGTAAATCACGAGTTTCTAGTATGACTGTGCATATCTATAAGCCTGGCACTCTGCAAGGCTAAGGCAGCAGGGTCACGGCTTCAAGCCCAGGTTGAGGGATGTAAGGAGGCTCTGTCTCAAAAAATTTAAAAAGGCCAGGAATATAGCTCAGGGCAAAGGCTCTGGGTTTAACCCTCAGTATAAAAAAAAAAAAACATTAAAAATTTAAAAATAAAATTCTTTCTCAAAAGCTTTAGCTACGGAGCAGACTTGATGTTGTGATTTGGTTTGTTAAATTTCCTGAAATGAGAGCAACAATGATTTGTGTTTGAGGCCAGAACTACCACTACACGTAACCCGTTTCTTGTTTTGCCTCTAGTTAGCCTCAAGTTTTCTTTCACTTTATATCTTTGAAAGGTGTTATATGTGTGTTACTAGGAGCGCGCTCAGAACCATATCTGGGCACTCCATGAAGTCTATTTTGAGAATCAGATTACTGTCTGTGGCCATACCACCCCGAACGCACTTGATCTCGGAAGCTAAGGAAAGTCAGGCCTGGTTAGTACTTGGATGGGAGAATCAGATTACTATACCTATTTTTAGCTCTCAACACAAGCCACCCTTTCCATTACACTTTTAAATATCCTGTGATAAAGTGCTATTGAACATTGCTGTGGTAGTCCAGTGAAAATCCTATCTTTGATTCGACCAGGCAGAGGCACTCCCTGGCACTGGCAGAAGCATACTACTGAGGCAGATCCCTACCTGTGCCTGTCCCTTCTGGGTTTGGGACTCCCTCCCTGCCTGTGGCTATATTTATCTGCCTGCTTGGCCATAAAAGGCTGGCTGTGGGGCCTGACATTCTGCTGCCTGACCACATGCCTTATTTTTGAACTGGCCCCAGGGTCCTTTCTCCAGCCCTGCCTCTTAGCTTTTCCTTGGATTCAACCTGGCTGAGGTTTTCTTGGTCTCCTCCAGCTCCCCGCAGAACCAGAACATCTCCACCACCGTTGGTCCTTTGGAGCCTGGTAAGTGTGACCATGGTGCGGGAAACGCGCCCAGTCGTTTATATGCTCCATAGCGTGTGCTTCCTCCCATCCTCTCGGCTCAGCAGTTTCTCAGAGAGACGTCAAAACAGCAGGGAAACAGGGAAGCAAAGCTCCTGGAAGGGAGACCAGGATGACGCCGGAGTGCCGGTGGGCTCCCGAGTGTGTTCTCTTGGGTCACTGCATCGTGTCTGTGTTAGATTCAGCTGTAGTGTAAATACTTTCCAAGGTATCGTTCAGAAGTTCGGTTCAGATCTAGAATGGCCAACAGACAGGACAGCCTGTTGTCCTTCCTTTCCAGGCCAACAATACTCAATTACAAATCAAGTCAAAAGGAGGCAAAGGAGCCCTATGGTCACTACAATGTGATTGCAAGGTTTGGCTCTGCCAGTGCAGTGTGTATGAATCCGTGAGTGCTTCCCGATAGTCTGAACTTCCTTCTTGAAATTGCAACTAGAGAATCTGTACTTCTTCCCAAATTCTCACATTATTTTCAAAAAGCAAAGGTAGGTTTTAAAGAAATAGAAGCCATCATAATCATCTTTCCTTCCAACAGACTGGCTGTCCTGCGTTGGGAGTAATCCCTGCTTACTTGATGAAGCAGGCGTAGTTAGGCCTTCTGTCTGGAGGTCAGCCAACCCTGGCGGCTTATAGTCAAACCCTGCTTACTTGTAATAAACAATCTCTGAGCATAAAGGATTAAATATTATGAAAAGTGAATACACTGGGGAAAGTTAGAATGGAAAATAGAATTAGGGAAAACTGTTTAAAGATTTTATTTTGTAAAAATTATAGCATTTCAGGTCATCTAGGTAATGATTCCACCTAATACAACAGAAGGATCTTTATTATTTATTTTGGAAGTCATTTAGAAAACATTTGCCATGACACTTGGAATGTATCAGCATAGAAGCTTACCTAATACCTTCATAACCACTCACATAATTTTATACTAATAGAGTCTAACTTTTGTACTATCAAAGTTCATCTAGTAATTATTCCTTATGTAATAATATTCTGAATATTCAGTAACAGAAAATAACAGTCTGTTTACGGGTTGAAGCACAGTTGCTTGCTAGCAGCTATTTTTTTCCTCTTGGGAGATCCCATGTAGCCTAGTATCTTCCATGAGACTTAAAATAAACATTTCTAGAGTGAAGTTTACCGAATTTTCTTCTCCAGGGAATACATACTGACTTTTTAAAATAGTTTAAATAAAAAACAGTTGGGAATTTGGCAAAAATATGGTAATTTTAGAAGAATCTTAATAGGATTTTAAGAAAAACAAGGTTTGGGGGAAGGAAAAAAAAACCCTGATTACTTCAAAACTAATTTTTTCCTATAAAACTTTAAAAGACTATTTCAGAACATGAGCAAAAGCATTTTAAAAATAGTGGGGACCTCCATAAGACTGTGACCTTCTTCCAGGTTGTCAGTGGAGAGGTGACTCCAGAAAGCACTGTGAACTGTGCCTTTCTGATGCTAAGCAAACTTGTCTTGGGCTTTCAGAACTGTCAGCTCTGAGTCACGATGTCAGTTGCCGAACAGAGGGCCACTGCTCCTACTTCTCCATGTAGAAAGACAGGAAGCCTTTGGATCCCTAAGCACCCCTTTTCCTGGTTTCAAATGATGCCCTTTCGAGGTGCTCATGTGATTTTAGTGTTTGCATATAACTCATTACCATGTTCCCAGAGCTCAATCCTGGCACTTAGTTTTTCATTTATAAGTGTTTTCTTGGCTTCCATTACTGCCTACATGCTGCCCCCCAGATGCAGGTACTCACCCAGTCCTCTCTGCACCCCGCAGCCATGCATCTTGCTTTCTGCTGAGTGTTGCCGCCTGGGGGTCTAGCAGGTATCTCAACCACAGGACATCTCTCCTGGGACAGAGCCCATGGTAAAGCACTTGCCTAGCACGTGTGAGCCCCTGGATTCAATTTCTGGTACTGAACAGCAAACATAGATCCTGCCAAGCCAGTCTCCTGTTCTCCTAGCCTACACTGATGACTTCTTATCTTCCCCATCTCAGTTAATAGCAACTTCAGTCTTCTGGTTACTCAGACAAAATCCTCGGGGTTCTCTCTTTCATCCTCAGAACTTCAGCAACGCTTCTACCTTTAAATCTCATGTACATTCTGGCTACTTCTCACACTTGCTCTGTTAACAGTGGTCATTGCTTCCCTGGGCCATTGCAATGGTCCATTGTGTACGTGTGTGCCACCCTAGAGCCACCATAGCAAAGCATCACAAGCCACGTAGCTGAGTCAACAGCAACTCTGGGGTCAGGGTGACACTGGACTGTTTTTCTGAGGCCTCGCTTTGGCCTGTGGTTGACCCTCTTCTCCCCATGTCTCCACCTGATCATCCCTGATATGTGTCCTAATTCCTTCTTCTTATATGGATATTAGTCATGTTGGACTAGAACTCTCTTGGTGACCTCATTTTAATTTCATTTTTAGGTCCCTGTCTCCAAATACAGCCACGTACTGAGTAGTAGGACGTAGGACTTAAACATATGGATGGGGGGGGGGTAATAACAACCCGTAATAGCCTTCTAATCGGTCTCCTGGCTTTTCTGTTGGTCCCTAAATAATCTCTTCTTCAGACATCAGCAAATGATCCTCGGAGCCTTGCAGTGGTTTCCAAGCCCATTCAGGCTAAAAGCCAAAGTTCTCTGTGTCTCTTGTAGGAGCTTAAACTATCTGCCTCCCCTCCATCTGCAACCTCACGGGCTTTTCGTGATGCCTGGAGCATGACAGGTGTGCTCCTTGCTCAGGTGCCACTTTCCCTGATGAGGCTGTTGAAACCTGTGTCCAAATAAAAGATAGGAAACAAGGAGGGAGGTCTTTTGCATAAGGGAAGGGCTCTAAGAGATGGAGGCAGGGGAAGGACATGTAAACAATTAAGACGTGCTATGTGCATGTATCGACTCCCTATGATGCATGTCATCATTACGTACTACAAACATGGACTGCTAAAAGTAAACAGTACGTGTATTCATCCCTTTCCACTTTCCTGCTTTCTCTTGATGACAATTAATGCTGTCTGGTGAATCTCCTGCTTTGCTTACTTATTTTCACTGTTGTCCATCCTCTGCACTAGAATGCGCGTGCGGTTCTGTGCCAGATTATTCGGCCGGAGACTTTGTTCAGCAGCGGCTCACTGCTTATTTGTTGAGTGCACACCATTTTACTTTCATTGCATATCCCCCAGATAAAGCTCCTTCAGGATGGAATGCTGGAAAATTAGAAATAAATATTATACAGTCGGGGGCTGGGGATTTAGCTTAAGTGGTACCGCACCAACCTTGGATGCACAAGGGCCCGAGTTTGATCCCTAGTACTGGAAAAAAAAAAAAAATATATGTATATATATATGTATATAGGGTCAGAGATAAAAGTCACCAATAGTGGAGCAGGGAAATCTGTCAAGCTCTTCTAAAAATAAAGAAAGAAAGAAGGATCGTGGAAGGAGGAGACACGTAGGAGTTTACTGAGTTACCACTTAGGTAGAACTTGACATCCTTTTCCACCTATTCTTTGGAAAGATAAGAGTGTGAATTCTCACAGGTTGGTCTAGACTTGTTGTGGGGAGTTTGTTCACTAGTTCACTCAGGATGTGTTGTCTTCCTGTAGGTTTCTTACTTCCCTGAGGGGCACAAGATGGCTTTGCCTTTTTATCAGAAGTCCCACCAACACTATGACCTCAGCTACCGTAACAAGGACCTTCGCACCACCATGAGCCAGTACCAGCAGGAGAAGAAGCGCTCTGCCATCTACACGCATGGCTCCACAGCCTACACCAGCCGTTCCTCGGCCGCCCACCGCCAGGAGTCCGAGGCCTTCAGCCAGGTGGCAGCCTCCTCCCAGCAGCAGACCTCGCATTCCTCCTTGGAGGCTGAAGTTAGTCGCAAGGCCGCCTCAGCCTATGACTACGGCTCCTCCCACAGGTATGTTAGGGGCGGCCTTCCAACCTGGGAAGAGGCGCATGCTCTGAATAATCCGCCTCAGTCACTTTTCCTTTGTCCTTAAATATGACAGCTCTGCAGGTGCGGAGAGACCCTGTTCTGGGAAACCTGGGGCCTGTGTCTGTACCGTTTCCCGTTCTAGTCTCTGAGTTGCAGTCAACTGGTGGTATTTAGTTGTCAGCTGTAACATTTCTAGAAGCAGGGAAACTTGCCACAGGTAACTGCAGCAGCAGCAGGGTCAGAAAATATCATTTCAACCCTCCCTAGCTCTTGTGATATTTATGTTTAGATGAGAAGCCTGCCCAGAATTCATAATTCACACATGGGAGACTACACTATCGCAGATGTGTTCTATTTTTTCAATATCTGAAAAGCAGTATTAAAAATTCTGAACTATTAGTCAAGCCAAGAATATTTTTTTTCACCCAGAACATTTTCTTGAAAAACATGAGCTTATCTCAGTCAGTCTAGGGACAATAGAAACAACTCTGTATTCCTGCAAAAGTAGATCCACTGGCCCCTATAATGAGGGAGACTTGACTCTAGACAAAAGTTGCTTTAGGGTTCTAGGAAGAGTGGAATTTAGATGGTATCTGGTCTGAAAGACAATCAGGGTGTCATTTTTTAAAACAGAAGAATCACGATAAATGTGGGCTGTTGTATCCAGAACTCCTCTTGGTCTGGGTTGGAGCCTAGACTTCCCTGATGGGTTTCAGCAGCACCTGATCTACAGCTGTCATGTGGTCACTGACAGTGACCTCTGGGGAGCGTGTCGGGTTCGGCGGCAGAGCCAGAGTCCGCTGGGGCTTACCTGGAATGTGTCATGGCTCTGAAATTCCAGTTTGGAGGGAACAGGATCGTTTTGTACTCTTGATTTCAGAGGTCATATTCTGCCATGGGGTATTTGTAAGAAGCCTGTGTTGGCTGCAAATATGGAAATAGTGTCACCGAGGCAAAATTTGTTTCTTTTAGCACTTGCTTCCAATGAAATGCCTTCCACAGAGAAGCTGGGAGGAATTAGCACCATGTGTGTGTGGCGGCATCATTACATTCTCCTGAGGAATGTTCCAGGGTATCAGAAACCTCATTTAGGACAGCAGCTGTCTTGTAATAGAAAAGGATTACATTGTTTGGACTGTGTGTGCCGGGTGTATAGAGACGGGTATTTCATTATCATGCAGTTGTTACCGTGACTTTTTTGTGTGCTTATTTCATTTTCCCAGTGTAGAAGAATCTATAGAATTTTATGTACTTGAATTTTTAAATTATCTTTATCTCTTCAGCCCATTTGCTAAATTTTAAAATTATTTTAAATTTACACAAGTCTTTAGCAATTTGTATAATATCCACATTTATTCACCGTCTGATTTATTATATAAAACATGAATAATTGATCTATTAATATATTTTATTGAAAGTATTTCTCTTATATAATCTTAGGAGGAATTGGCTCTTTTACTTGTAAGAACCTGAAATAACAGACTTTGTATGGAAAATGAAACTAGAAAAATGCAGTCATTTTTCTATGTTCAACATCCATCTCATTTCTGCCTGCTATGCACATATTTGTGCAGGTAGGTAGGTCTTTATAAATGGCTCCTAGGTTTCCGCAACTCAAGCTTTGGGTAGAAACATGTTGAGGTAGAAGTAGGAGGGGGAAGTAAATGCTGCCTATTTTCCTTCATAACATGCAGTGTAAAAGACAAAGAAGGATATCCTAATCCTGGAGGTATTTTTGGTTTCTGTTTTTAGAACTAGAAGTAACAGGTGCAGTGATAGTTTTTGAGTACTTCCAAATCTTCATAATTGCTTCAGGGTGTATTCAAGCTTTTTCAGAGTGAAGATACTGTTCCTTCTCAAGAAAGTACAGTATGGTTCCTCTTTGGCTTGTGAGAAGTGTTGTTGATGTAGCTGGAAATGCACCTTTGAGGGGTGCATTAGTAAGAATGAGGCCTAGTCTGTTTTTAGCCTGTGCTTTGTAGTTAGGTGTCCAGTGAGTGGAAACTGTGGAGAGTCACATGTGCTCAGGCCTGGCTGCCCTTGATGAGTCTTAGGGACAATGGCTCGCTTAGCGTCAGTGTGGCTGCACCACGCTTGGTTATTGACTGGGTTCTGGAAGGGTTGCACTAAACGCCTTTATAATTGGTCACTGTGAGGAGAAACCCCTAAGGAAAGCACAAAGCATCTTGAAATGGCAAGATTGTTTTCATACTAATAATCAACAAGTAGTCTTTAGGAATTAGCAGAGAACTAGTGATCATAATCACTTTGCCACTATTAGGCAAGACTTGTAAACCTCTATTCCTGAGTCGATTCCAATGGTCTTAGATAATCTGATATGATCCAAGTGCAAAATCTGATCTATTCACCACCATGCGCAGTTACATACAGATGGATTTTCAGGAGCGAGAGACTGCAGCATTCATCAGAGTCTCAGAGAACTCTGCAGCCTAACACAGGTCAGAGCCATTGCTCCAGAAATCTGCGTGTAAGTTCCGGTTGGCCCAGGATATAAGCTGAGAGAGCCTTTTCCTAAAGCTAATAATCTAAAGGATAAAGCAAGACAGGTGCTTTTAGAGAATTTGGTTTACAGAAGCAGGGTGCCTTCATTCTTATGACTGAGCAGACTGCACATTGAGATGGAGATAAGGAAAGGAGTAGCCTACTGTGCTTGAGAAGAAGGAATGAATAGCTAGCTGTTAAAGCCATAGAGCACCATAGCAGAGTTCTTGGAGGATGAAAGGATTTAGGTTTGGCCCTTAACCTCCACAGTAATGCTACACGTTTAATTTTCTTATTCTTTTTTTTTTTAGTTTTTTTTGGGGACAGGTTCTCGCTTTGTAGTTCAGGATGACCCCAAACTCACTGTGTAGCCCAGGCTAGCCTTGAAGGCACAGCAATCCTCCTGCTTCTGCCTCCCGAGTGCTGGGACAACAGGTGTGAGCCACCATGCCCGGCCCTGTGGTATGTGGTATTGGGGTTTGAACTCGGGATCTTTTGCTTGTGAGGCAGATGCCGGGACCACTGAGCCACATCCCTGGCCATTAATTTTCTTATTGTAAACAAATGAAAACTCAGCCCATGTGAAGCAGTTCAACATTGCATCTTCGGTATGACAGAGTCTTTACAGAAACCCTGGGAAGTAGAAATTATCCCCGTTTGAGAGGCTTTTAAGTGACTTTTGTTTATCACCCTAAAAAGTGACTGAACGCTGATCTGAACCCCCATCCTGTGTAAGTCTCCTCTCTTTCCTCTGGTTCCCAGTGAAGGTTATAGTCAGCACTTTCCCTTCTCCATGCCGCCGTCTTGAAGCGTCAGTACTTCTGCACTGTTCATACCTCTCATTTGCCCTTCTCGTGCAGAAGCCATTGAGACCCAAAGCCACCAAGGTTTAGAGCAGGGAACAAGGAATAGACGGGCACAAGTTCCAAGAAAGAAAATCCAGAAATGCTGATGAATGCCAAACCGAGGCCTGTAAGGAGCCAGACCCATCATTTGGAATTACACATGGAGTCATACAAGGGCTGCGAGCGACCTCACTTGGAGAGTGAGAGTGCTGAATTGCTTTCCCTGGGCACCTGACTCTCACTGCTCTCCACCTACACTCCTGTCACACTAACCAGTCCCTGTGACATTGCCCAGACGAGAACCTCCTAGGAAAATACTAGAATTTGAGCTGGACATGCTGGTGCACAGCTGCCACCCCCAACATTCAGGAGGCTGAGGCAGAAGAATTGCTGTAAGTTCAAGGCCAGCTTGAACTACACAGATGCTGTTGAAAAAAAAAAGGGAAAGAGAGAAAGAAATTACTGGAGTTTCAAAGTACCATCACGTCTGTAATCCCAGCATTCGGGAAGTAGCATGACATTCAAATTAGTTTTGGTCCAGCCAGAAGACACCAGTGCTAAAAAGAGAGACCTCTAAGCACAACCAGGATTGAGGGGGACCTAAAATTCCTTTCGCCTCCCACCCTCATACAGTTTCAAGATGTGTTATCAGTGAACTCTGCCTTGTGGACATCCGTTTCCTGCCTCAGCTATTGGCCCAAGATTATTGTCTATTTTCTGCACATCCATCGTCCATTTCTAGATGTCATAGTGGGCTATGGGGTCCCAGAGGCCTGTGTTCACACACTCTGTCAGTTCTCACAGGGCTCCTTGGCACCCCGTGGTGAGTCTTGAAGCTGTGCAGAAGTCCGTGGAGACCTTCTGTACCCCATGAATCTGCTGACTGCAGGGGGCATGATGGAGATAAACCACCTGCTTATTATTCACTCTCCAAGGTCCCATGTTGTGCTGAAGAAACACCTATTATTTTCCGGAGCTCAGTGCAGAAGCACACTGCAGCAAGCACAGCTGTATGTGGTTCAAACACAGTTGCAGTCTGAATACCTTGTAGCGGATGAATCTGAATTACAAAACTATATTGAGCCAGCAGACAGTTACGGGAAGTGAAATGCACTTCAAAAGCTGCTGATTATCGAAGTTTGTGTCTGCCATGGCTTGGGCTGTGATTGGACCTCTCCAAAATTCATGTTGAAATTCAGTCCCCAGTCATGGTGTTGAGCAGTGGTGGGGCTTTAAACTGTGTCTGGGACCTAGGCTCATCACTCGTGAGGGGATTAATGTGCTCCTACTCAGGCCTTATTAGTTACTCCAGGAATTGCAAAGCAAGGCAGGCCTCACATTCCATACTTTCTGCACAAGCCCATTTGCCCTTCTTCCACTTTCTGCCAAGTTATGACAACTCTGCCAGCCTCCAGAACCATGGGCTACATAAACCTCCACTCTATAAATTACCCAATCTCTATAAATTACCCAATTTCTTATAGCAATAGGAAATGGCTGGAAACAGTTTTCTTACCCTTTTCCCCCTAGAATTGTTCTTATGGCTTTGTTTCTAAGGTTTTAATTATTATCCATAAGGAAAAAATACTATAGTTTCTGGATAACAAAAATCAAAACACTCTGGAATTTGCCTTCTGGTATTTAAGTACCAGCAAAAGGATGTCACAGTGCTTCTTTTGTGGTCGAAGAGAACCTAACGAAACAGAAAAACCAGAGCTCCTGGAAACCGAACTCATCACCTTTGCATTAAACTACATCTCCAACCCTTTTTATTTTTTAATCTTGAGATAGGGTCTCAGTTAGTGGCCCAGGCTGGGCTTCAACTTGGAATCCTGTTGCCTCAGCTCCCAGGGTGGTGCTGGCTTGAGCCACCACACATGGCCAGTTTCTTCTTCAAAAGGCAGTAGAGTTACGCTCTGAACGTCAAAGCCTGACCCTAAATCCAAGCACATGGTCCTTGCTGTGTATCCGTCTTGCTGCTATGAACACCCAGCTGTCTGTGGAAAGAGAATGGGAAATGCCAGTTTCCTACAGTTGGCAGTTTACACAGCGATAGAACTGTAGAGAGGATCCGCAGCCATAAAGGACTGACTTCGCCTCATGCCAGCGTCTCCTTCCATACACACGGAGACAGGCTCAGCGTGAGTCCACTCACTCTTGGCTTCCTGCGCTTTACAGTGAACATAGTATCTACCAGGCCATGTGCAAGTCAGATGAGTTTCCATGATCTGGATTCTTCCGGAAGGCACTTTCCTTCCGCCGGTCCCGTGGGGAGGAGGCGTGTCCTCTCCTGGCGTGAGCTGCATCCACCAAAGTGGGCAAAGGCCCACGCCTGCCTCCCGGGCTCCAAGGGCCCACCGGCCTCCACAGTCCCCAGCGTCTCGCTGACCAGACAGCGAGGTGGAGCTGCCCTTCCCCACAGAGAACTATCTCCCCGCTCTGGACGCCCAGGGCAGCTGCTGCAGCTCCTTTCCCAGCAGTCCTTTGCACACACGCACGGAGGAAACAGGGACCCCCTCCAGCCCCGAGGTGGGTGGTTCTCCTGCAGCGTCACAGCCGCGGTGACCTTCCTGGTGTGTGGCGGGATGTGAGCACTGGACGCCGTGTACGTGAACGAGGAAGAGGGACTTTCACGCTCCCGGGTCTGCTGCGTCCACGGACAGCCTTCTTTTCCACAGGGCCTGGCCTAGCAGTGTAGGAAAATGTAATGGTGTCAAAAAGTTAGAAACACAGTTCCCGCTTAAATATGTGCTATGATCTAATCTGCTTAAATTAACTTCTGAAACAGAGATGGAAAAAGACTGTAAGAGATTTAAATTTCTCCATTTTATCCCCTCACTCTTTCTAAAACACATCCTGAAATGTAAGTCAAGATCCCATGGTATTAGCTTTTAGATGATGGATATACAGTTACTGTAGAAAGCTACTGCAAAGGAAAGGAAAATGTGACTAGTCAGTAGCTATTTAAATCGTGGAAAAAATAATAACTACAAGGGGTGCAATGACATGGTCCTAATTAAGTTTCAAAAACTGAAAGAGATATTTCTTTTGGGGAGGAGGAGTTGAGACAGGGTCTCCTTGTGTAGTTCAGGCTGGCCTTGAACTTATGGCAATCCTCCTGCCTCAGCTTCCCAAGTGCTCAGATTATAGTCATGTACCACAACGACTGGCTGAAAGTGAGATATTTCTATTGCTCATAATGAGAGAGGGAGGAAGGGAGAGAGAGAGAGAGAGGGATAATGGGAATATAAAGTTAATCATAAAAAGAAACCAAGAAAGTAAAGACCAGGAGATATATATTATGACATTCCATTCAGTAAATATTGGCACAAGATATCAGTAAATGTTGATCTAATTAAATTCATGTTCGGATTAGAAAAAACAAAACATACTCTTCAGCCTCCTGCTAACTGAGCAGTTGTTATGAAAGCTTCTCATTGAGAGACGGATCACAAGTCCGCAGCCCGGCAGAAGGGCTGGCGCTGACGCGAAGCCCCTGTCCAAGCAGGAGCACCCAGTGAAGAGGGTCTGCAGGGCAGCAGGCCCCAGACCGGGGAGCGGCAGGTGTGGGGAGATGGGCGATGTGGCCGACAGCAACGGTCACGGGAGGAGAGACGCTGTCCGCTCCGGGCGATGCTCCACGGGGACTGAAGACAAAAGCGGCAGGCTTCCCACCCCTACAGAGCCGCGCGGGCCGGGAGCGGAGCAGGAGCTGGAGGAAGCTGGCCGCTGGCCGAGGACATGTACACCACGGCCTCCGCGTCCATGGTGCGCGGCTGAGGGCGCTGTGTGCGGCGTCTGGCTCTGAGCATGTCACGACGCACTTTCAGAGGGTGAGGGTCAGGAGCGCGGAGATCGGCTCGCCTCCCTCGTGGCCATCCAGGAAATCCGATGACAGCTCCTTATTTTCCAGCTCTCGCACACACCTCTCTGTCACGCTGAGACGTCCCACCCACCTGTCAGCTCCCAGCTCTTCCACGACGGCTTGGCTGACAACCCACACAGAAACTACCGCTCAGACCAAGGAGCTCAGATGGTGTCTGTGCTGCTCGGCCTGCTTGTCCGCTTCCTCCCGTGTGTTTTTCTCTTCTTTTCTTCCTTGATTGGTAATAAAACATTGTTCCCCTACTCTGCTGTGAAGCTCTCTAAAAATAAGTTTTTAAATGTTATCTTTATTTTATTCTGTTTTGTGCTGCTATAGCCAAACGTCACAAATTGGATACTTTATAAACAATGTAAGTTGATTTGGCTCATGGTTCTGGGTGCTGAGATGTCTAAGATCCAGGCTGCGTCTGGTGGAGACTTCTGGCTACCTTGTCACACACATAGCATGTCACGGGGCGATGGTGTGTGCAAGTGAGGGAGAGGGAAGAGTGGCCAGACTAACTTTGTAACAAGCCCACGACTGCCTTACCTGCCTCAGTCCATGAAACCACATGAATCCACTTCTGAGAGCAAAACCATCTTCCTGTCCTCCTCCCAGTGTCGAGTGCAGATACTATGGGTGCTTAGTAAGCTTTGTGTTGAATAAAGGAAATTGCTACAAAAAAGTTAAGAAACAAACCTGTGAAGATTTGGTAGTGTGATATGTAATGGCCTGAAAGGTGATCGCTCAATAATTTTTTAAGTCAACTTTCTCCCACACTTTCTTTTTGTTTTTTGTTTGTTTGTTTTTGAGACAGGATCTTGCTTTGTAGTTCAGGCTGGCCCTGAGCTCACTATGTAGCCCAGGCAAGCCTCAAACTCAGCAATCCTCCTGCCTCTGCCTCCCGAGTGCTGGGATGACAGGCGTGAGCCACCACGCCCAGCAAAATCAGGGAATTTTAAGATGACAAACAGAACTAAATCACCTCCGGGCCAAGTCTCCTTCATGAGCAGGAATGGCCTCAACCCCACTGGGCTCTGCTGGAGTAGAGCGTTCTGTCTGGTGTCTTCCTTGACCAGAAACTCACTTGCTGCCCGATGAAGCGGCCTTTCCTGACACTGGCCAGCTCCCGTCAACAGGAAACTGGCCTTGGAACTTTGTCCAGTCAACTAATGTTTGCCCTTTGGAGTGGAAGAAAGTAGGCCAGTTTACGCTTCACCTACCATAAAGCCATCCTTCTCTCTTGTGTATGGACCATTCTTTGCATGCGTTTCAGCTCTTTTACCTACATTATTTCATTTCCTTCTTAGAGAAGCCCCGTGAAGTCTGTAGCTGGTGGTTTTCTCGGTTTGTAGATGCACAGAAGAGGCCTTTGTTAACAGGGATCCAAAAGAAAGACAATAGAATCACCCTTAAGTCAGTAAATTATATGTGCCTTTTTTTTTTTTTTTTTTTTTTGCTTTTGAGACAGGGTCTCGCGTTGTAGTTCAGGCTGGCCCTGAGCTCACTATGGTGCCCAGGCA